>CAKNWT010302103.1:0-11410 GCA_932066315.1 Andricus coriarius | reverse complement strand
TACAATTTGTTTATTAGAATATTTACCATAATGGTAATTGTTAAACTTATGGTTATTTTCCATTATATACACTACTCCTACTAGATATTCAAGGATTTTTAATCAAGATAAAATTTCTTGTTGTGGTTGAACACCTTATAAAAATACTTGTTTACATAAATTGTTTATAACAATTTTCTTCAATCTGAATCTGGATATTTACGTTTCTGAAGTGTATCTGCAATAATTCTGATAGATAGAGACTTCACTTAAGGCTTTTCTTAGGAGAAAAATCATTTTTCACGGGTTCAATATAATTGTATACATTCTGAATGACTTAAATTTTACAAACACAGAGTAATGCGTGAACATTGTGAGTTTGATAATGATAATGTCAGAATGATCATGTGTCGTCGTGAGAAACCATTCGGGTTTCCAGAATCTTCAGTATGTGAGAGCGCGAGGAACATGGTGGTTTAACCAGAAAAACAACGTTGGAAATGTCCAATTCGCGCCAAGTAATTATGTTATTTACTTGGTAAAAAATAGAGACAATCAGTTCGACGACCAAGGAGGTCTTAGCCGCGAGTTTTACTTGACCTTATGAAATGAATGAAAACTTTACTATGTTTGCTTAAAAAGTTTTGAAATCGTTAACACTGTGCGTAGGTCTGCTTAACTCGAGGAAAAATCGAGGTGGTCTTTAACACCAAGCTCCCAGTACACCAGGAAAATAATTGCCTTAATAATTTGATTAAGTAAGTCGCTATTAGATTCTGAAATTGTTTATCATCTAGACACTTATAACTAAGATATATGAAAAAAAAGATTTATTAGGTTTTTTTTGTACTCAATGCAAAAAATGCAATTTAAAAAAAGAAGAGAGAAAGCCAATAAGGAAGCAATTGATCAATCATTATATGAATAAATATACTATTTTTTTACAAATTAATTTTTTAATTACTCAGTTTTTTAATTAATTCGCGAAATGAAAAATAATTGGGATATAGTCGTTTCTTACTTATCAGGAATCTAGTAGACAGCGAGCTCTTCTGTATTTAACATTAACACTGGTAAAGGCCTCTGAAAAGAATCTCTTGAATGAACCCACCTAACCTTTATGTGCGCACTCGGGTACCCGCGTGCTCACCACCTCACATTTCTACTAATGATTTAAAAAAAATGTCGTGCTGTGCTTCAGAATACTCGCGATACAAATCATTGATAAGCTATTCCCATATCTATAAATTAAAAAATATTTTTTAATAATGAAAAAATACTTCTGAAATGTTGGTAGTCGCGGGAAGCATCCGGGTACTCACTAGATAAAAAATGATGTACTGGGTCAACAGAGGTTAATAAATAAACAATTTCATTATTTTAAGAATAAATTAAGTGAATTTGCTGCAAGCTTCATAAGTGCGATTTTAGGCACTATAAATTAACTGACACTGTGATCTGATTGGCTACTGGACATTTATTTAATGTAAAATTTTCACCTAGCTTGCCCATCATTTGTACAGATAGGTTGAGATTTTCTTTAGTTCGATGCACAATTTATTTCCAAAAACCTTGAAATATAAATTGGACATTCCAAATGAAAAATACACCTCTGAAGAGACTAAAAGAGAAAATTACAGAACAATTAAAACTTATTAATAGAAATAATAATTAGAATACACTCGACCTTCTTAGACAATCCTTACAAGAATGTGCATAAGTTGCCGAAGATCTTTTACCGTAAGTGTAAGGATATCATAATCTGCGGTCGGACCAAGCTAATCTAGATTTAGACAGTTCCGGGTTCGCAAGATCGGTTTTCCTTCACTTGGGAGTTGATTTGACAAGTCGAACTTATGAATTCAATTAAACTCGCCGGTGCAGTAAAATAGAAAGCATTTTAGACTCCGCCTTATCGGTTTCTTTTACTATAATCGCGATGGTCAGTCCTAGCACACAGGCTCAGGTTTGGTTTTCATCTTTGTCATAGAAACTTGTTGGACTTTGTTTTACTGTTCCGCCTCTGACAGATAAAACAACTTTAATTTGCAAAACGAAAACTAAGAAATAAGATTTGGCTGGTAAAATTAAATTCAATAAAAGCAGATTTAAATTCGGTGCCGCAAATTTTATTTAAACTGCATTTGATTAACGACTGAATACTAAATATCTAAATAAACATAGCCTCTCTGAAATTTAATTCTGAGAGTAAAGTTTAAGAACCACACTGGTAACGTACTGTATCTATTACAATTTACAGCATACACACACACACACCCACCCACATTATGACCAAGCCACCGAACACGTCCTCGGGTTGCGGATAGAGGGCCCCTGCACGAAGGTGAGGTACCTGGGTGAGGTGTCTCTGACAGTAACTCTGCGATACCAGGCAACCTCTCAGAGTATGCAGCCTTATCCTCGCATGTGGGGCTCTACAAGGATGGACGAACCCCTGTCCCTGGCTTCTCGTGGGAACAACAATGATATCACCAAACATAGTTGTAGTAAGTGTGGTTCAAAACAATCGATGGCTCCCGACAATGGGTCGGACAGCAATGCCGATTACCATAGAGTTGGGGGAGCCAATCAAGACGGACTCAATGCGATGGACCAATGGAATCTCGGGACTTTTAGGTGGACGGATTGACTCAATGATGAACTCCTAGAATGCTACGATACCAGTATGGCCGCTGAGCGAGGAGATTACATGGCACGACTGCATTCTCTGTGGAGCGAAAAACATCCAGAGCTCTCGCATTTTTAGCCTCAACGTCTGCGACACCATGCGCGCGAACTGCGAATCTGTTATCACACACTTAATAAGTCAAAGCTGCTGAGCATGAGGCATCATATTGTTGACAGAATACGGATACTATCTGATGCTAGAAGAAATGCAGAGTGGAGGGAGAGGAGGGTCCGAGAAAACCAACAGTTTTTCTCTGTTATCTCGCCTCTTCCATGATCCTCCAGTTAGTGTCGACCATTTGCCCATACTAGAGGAGGTCGAAGCATTTTGAAGACGAGTCTACGAAGTCCAACATCCCGTGAAAGAAGACTCGGAACCAGATGGTATCAAGACTTTCTGGTGGAAGAAGTTTCCTTTGCCCCAAGAGCCTCTGGCCCGCATTTTCACCTCATCTAAAGTCGCAAGAGCCTGTTCTGCCTGGTCGCTCGCTCCAGAAAGAGAATACAACCCGGTGGTTGATTCGCCGGAGCTCGGTGGGGGGGTCTGGCCCCTGGATATTAGCTCTCGGAAAAGGAGCTGCAATGACCATACACGCGGGCCCAATGGGTACAGGAGTACTCCTGGGATGAGGCCAAATCCAAGTACCTAACGAGAGGATACTGGGCCCTGGTAAGGACATTGCGCTTATTCCATCCCTATACGGTGAGGTGGGAGGAAAGAGGCGACTTGGTACTATGGCAGGGGCACGTGTGGCCCAACGTGTTTGTCGATTCCTGGTAAGTGCCCGAAGAATTTTCGGACCGACAATCACACAAAGAAGCAAAAATATGACACCCTGCCTCTTTTGTTTTCCAGCCTTTTCGATGATCTGCCGACGGTTCCCCCGGGGCTTGGCTTCCAGGTCGCCGATCGGACGTATAGGTTGGTCTCGGTCTAAATACACGACCTACAGTGCTCCAGGAGCCCAGGATTACGGCGCGCTGGACCATCGTAAGTATTGACCTTACGTCCCATCCGTACTACGAACACCCGAATGCTTTGTACGGGTGTTAGTGTTTACCCGTTTTTTTTCTTTTCTTTACAGAGGCCTGCCCAGGAATTACATCGGTGTTGGGTTCCGGTCGGCGACCTGGGACACCTGCTGCCCGCGGCCGCCGCTGGTAGGCCATAGAATGGGCACAAACCTAACTATAGTTTAAATAAGTAATTAGGATCAAACCTACCCACAATTTACCAAATTCGATCAGATAATTATTTGGATAGTTATGTAATTTTAATGAAAATAAATGGAATTTAGCAATCAGGTTAAGAGTTGCAATATTTTTGTTGCGTATTGTTTTTTTCCTTATGATCTTTTTAGCGATTTGTTAACGGTCATGTGTAAAGTATACCATAAATGAAAGCATTTGATACTAGCAAAAAGTAAGAAAAAGAGTAAAAAGGAATAAACTCTGTAAGGAATTTGAAAGGATTCAAGAAAGAAAGTAAAAAAAAAACATTTCTTGAGATTCCTGGGATTTGTTATGACTTTATATTTTGAAAAAAAATAAAAGCTATCCCGTGAAATTATAATTCGGGTGTAATTTTTTTCTTTTATGACCGCAAAATCTTTTTTTTTTTTTTGTTAAAAATTGAACTATGTGGTTGAAAATTTGCCTATATTCCTTTTCGAAATTTTGAGAAATAATTTAAAAGGTTTTGAAATCTTTGCCAATTATCTCTGGAAACTCATTTTTTTAAATTAAGAATCAGTTTAAATTTTCCCATGAACTTTGAGAAAAATCTTATTTTTTTTTTATTTTCTTGAAACATTTAAAAATTCTTAAAAAGCTTCTCTTTTAGAAAGCTTCAAAAAGAATGTACACATTACATTTTTTATATCAAAGTGCCGAGCACCTCTGTTCGATTGATTATTATTATTAAATAGATTATATATATTTATTATTAGATTATTATTAGATTAATAATCGGATAGGGTTGTTTCAAGAAAGTTAAGTGAAAACTATGTTTCCAAAGCAAAATGTCAAGTACATATTTTGGTAACTGTTTTTCTTCGCAGGCGAATATTCTTGTTAATAAAATACAGGCGCAATTAATAAATGTCATATATAAAAGAAAGTTTCATATATCTTTTTTTTTGTTGTCCTTTTTGGTTTACGGATCTAAAGATTTCACAGACCTATAAGAATTTAGGTTATTTAACACTAGAAGTGCCGGGATTTTCTGCCACCTTTGGTTACCACGAGGGGTCAATTGACCCCTACCTGCGTTCGGTGTCAAATAATGATTTTAAACAGTTTCTACCGTCAAATGTTGATGATAGAAGTATGCTATATTCATATTACATCGTTAATATAAGTCAAGAAGAGTAGTGAGTTCTGAAAAAGTACAACAAAGGAGTGAAAATGCGTACCCCAGCGTAGTCCTATCGACTTCGCTTCTGCTGCTACTGCAACAGCAAGCTAAATCGTTTGGTGCCGCTGTACTCCTCGAACCGAGTATACGCCGTAAATTTCAACTTACTGCAAATCGACTGTCCCGAAAAATAAGTCACTAACAAATTTTTCCGTATACAGAGTGTATCAACTATATTTTACTTTGCCAGAGTGTCGTATCTCTATGTATTTTTGAATGGAGATACGACACGCTAGCGAAGCATAATACAGTTGATACGATCTGTTTTCGGAAAAATTGGTTAGTAACTTATTCTTCGGTACAGTCGAAATGTGGTTATTCCTAGTGCTTTACTATAAACGTAGAACGTTATACACCGGTTGTAGAACTGATAGTCCGAAAATGTTTTGAAGCAGACTAGAAGAAGAACCGACGATCAAGGCAAACTCCAGCAGGCAATATATAATATATTTCCTGTTAAATAGAACATCAGTAATAGTTTTGAGGATTAGAAATATCACACACATCTTATAAAAGCGATATAAATCAGACCTGCTGCGCAGAAGTGGAAAAGAGGAATAAAATACCAGCCAAATCGCTATAGGGGTCAATTGACCCCTGCCGGTAACCGACTATAAAAAGTCAATTTTTTTTTAAAGTTCGCATCCAATATTTCCGAAAAAATCGTCAAATACTCCTATTTATAAATAATTAGAAGTCACAAAACGCCATCTCGCTAGAAGCAACCGCTGCGGAGATTTACCACTTCAAAAATCGAAAGGGGTCAATTGACCCCGCCCGGTGCTTCTAGTGTTAATAAGATTCCACAGGATTCTACCAGATTTTGCGGGTTTTCTTTTCTTCGATGGATTCCACACATTTTAACGCGTCATTTTCAGATTTTCCGGTCCCTGGGCTCTCCCTTTCGCTCTCTCTTTCTCCCGATTAGTCCTCGGGTTGATTATTGAGACAAAAGAGAAAAGAGTGGATCCTTCTCACTGCATCCATCTGCAGTCCATTCGTTCGAAAATACCTTTCCCTTTCAGCCTCCGCTAGAATCCCTACACTCGTTCTCCCCGTCTCCCTCCTGACAATATAATGAGGCGTGTTCCTGTCCAATCGCAATGTCCACTTTCCATACCTCCGCTGTGTTCTATTTACCTCTTCACTTTTCTTTCGCCCCCACACCTCTACTCTATACAATAGCACACTTATCACTAGTGAGTCAAACAGTTTCATTCGCCTTCCAAAATCATCTGCGATTAACTTCTTTCCCAAACCCCCACATCTGCCTCATCACCACATATGCCCTCCTCACTCTCACTTTTATGTGACCATCCACTCCCTCATCCCTCCGAAATACGAAGCTCAGGTACACGAACTCTTTCATCTCCTGCATCGCCTCTCCCTTCCACTTCCACTCTCCTCCCTTATCCCTTCCACCTCCTTTTCTGAACACCATTACCTTGGACTTTTCCGCATTCAGCTTTAATCTGTTCTTATCCAGGTACCTTCTTAACCTCTTCATCATCTCCTTTAAGGCCTTCTCGCTTCTTGCCAGCAACACTATGTCATATGCATACGCTTGTGACCAAATTCTAACCCCGCCTATCCAGCCTCCTCCTACCGCCCCGGCCTTCAGCTTACTTTCTATATCCGCAATTAATATCGCAAAAATTATTGGACTAAGCGGAAACCCTTGCCTTGACCCCAATCCATTCCAGAATCCCTCTGAAATCCCCTCCCCTCCTCTTACCTTATCTATGGTCTATCCCTGTCTCCTTTCTTATACACTGGCACTATTAACCATTCTCTCCACCCTCCTGCGAATCCCTCCCGCCTCCATACTTTCTTCACTACCTCCTTCAGCCTCTCCCTAACCTCTTGTGTGCTAAACAGCCATGCTTCGTTCTCTAACCCGTCCAGCCCTGCTGCTTTTGACCTTTTTAACTTCCTTATCTGTTTCTATTTCTGTTTCTCTATCTCTGAAATGATTCTTCAAAGAACTCCCTCCACTCTTCACTCCCTATCTTCTCGCTTATCCCCACTCTACGGTTTCTAAACCTATTTATTATCTTCCAGGCATCCCCCTCTGTCTTAACATTTCCTAACTCCTCTTCCAGATCTTTCTCCTTTTCCTGCTCTTTCTTCTTACACATCAATCTAAACTCCTTCCCCATTCCTACGTACTCCTACCTTTTCGCAGTACCCTTTTTCCACTTCTTGTATTTCCTCTTCACCTTCCTTTTCATCTTCTTACATTCCCTATCCCACCACGACTTCACCATTTCTTTCTTTTTCTTTTTGAATACCTTCTTTTGCACGCAAACTTTCACTTTCTCTTTTAAATTCTCCCACATCTCTTCTACCGGCTCCCTTCAAAGCATAACTTCCCTAACTGCTGCTTATACTTCTCTATCTCCTCCCTCGTCCAGCTCACACTCTCGCCCGTCGACCCTTCTTCCCCACGTTGCCTTCCGCCGCTCTGACCCCTTATCTACAAACCTAATGGCTGATGGTCTGACCTACCCTCCCTTCTACTGCGAATCTTTACTTCTCCTCCACCCTTGCATATTCACGACTACATAGTGCATCACCAATACCCCCACCTTACTTAAATATGTGTATTCGCCCTCCTCGTCCCCAGTTGCCATACCATTCGCCACCGCCCAGTCTCTATCCTCCATCCCGTCAATTAGAATCTCCCCCCCCCCCCTTAAGTATTATCTTATCCATGGATTTCCTTTCGAAGCACTTCCCTCCCCTGTGCAGGCCCCCTTTCCTCTCCATCCTCGCATTAATGTCCCCATCCAATACCGCCATACCCTCAAACAATGATAACAATGACAACACCAAATATAGTTGTAGTAAGTGCGGTTCAAATCAATCGAACGCACAGGGCTCCCGAAAATGGGTCAAACAACAATGCCGACTATGCTAGAGTTGGAGAAGCCAATCAAGAAGACGTCAATGCGAGTGACCGGCAGAATCTCGTTACTTTGAAGTGGACGGATCGACTCAGGCACGACCTGCTGGAGTGCTATGATACCAGTATGACCCCTGAACGGAGAGGTTCATGGCACGACTGCATACTCTGTGGTGCGTGAAACGCCCAGAGCTCTTGCGTTTTTCGCATAAACGTCTGCGAAATCGTACCGGGGAACTCCGAAAAAGGGGTTATATAAGCGGAGCGCCTACTCAACCGCAGCCAGAAGAAGCCGGCAACAGACAAAGAGAGACGACACTGAGACCAACCGCGAGCAGAGATCCAATAGAGGAAGAGCAACGCTTCAGGACCCGGAGAAACATCAACATTCAGGTTTCTCTTAAGCCCAAAGATCTGGCTGGACTGGATGACGACCTTCGTGGAGATTTTTCGGAAGAATCTGACTTTTGGACTATTAGTTGTAGTGTGTATAATGCAGAGAGAGCTTTGGCAGATGCAAACTGCCAAACAAAATCCACGGTTGATCACAAGACCAAATGACGAATGCATCAACTCAGCACAATGATAGGCTGGGCCAGACATAAAGCGTCCCGCATTCAGTGTGTGATTGACTACATAACATCTGGCAGGAATTTCACTGACAAGGTTCGATAGTTCACGCGCGAACTGCGGATTTCTCATCACACACTCAACAAGTCAAAGCTACTGGCCATCAGGCATCATATTTTTGACAGAATACGAGTACTATCTAACGCTAGGAGAAGTTTAGAGCGTAGAGAGAGGTGGATCAGAGGAAATCAACCGTTTTTGTCTGACCCATCTCGACTCTAACAAGACCCTCCAATTACTGTCGACCACCCGCCCACACCAAAGGAGGTCGAGGCATTTTTTTAAAAAGTCTACGAAGTCCAGCATCCACTGAAAGATCACTCGAATAATATAAATGGCTTCGAGGAGCTGTGCAGTGCCCTCATAACACCTGAGGAGGAATGCCCACCTATCACTACCGGGGAGGTGAAAAACATGTTGAGAGGCATGAAAAAATATTCCGCTCCGGAACGAGATGGTATCAAGACCTTCTGTTGGAAGAAGTTTCCTTTAACCCAACAGCATCTGGCCCCCATTTTCACCTCATATCTAAAGTCGTAAGAGCCTATTCCGGAGTGGTTGATAGAAGGGCACGCAGTGCTCCTGCCGAAGACGGGCAAATTGACCGACCCAAAAAATGCAGGCCAATAACTTTTCTGAACACACTGTATAAGATCTTCAAAACTATCATAAATGATAGGATTGTTCGGACAATTGGACCTGTGTGGCGAGAGATGTACGAACAACGTGGCTGAAAGAAAGGCGTAGCAGGATGTCGGGAGAACCTGCTCATCGATAGATTTGTCTGTAAAGACGCATCATTCTGTCAGCGTTACCTATCGATGGACTGGATAGATTACCGGAAAGCTTTTGATTCAACCTCCCATAGACTTATCATCTGTCTGTTGGAAAGCCAAAAGATTCATCCACACATCGTGAGGTGCATATAGAGATTAATGCCGCTTTGAAAAACCAGATTTACTATCTCATCTGGAAAACATTGTGTGACCACTAACAGTGTCACCTTTCAGAGAGGTGCGTTTCAGGGCTACACCATGAGCCCTCTCCTCTTTTGCCTCACACTATGGCCACTATCTCTGGCACTTCGCTATTCCGAAGCGTACCTCTGCCAGAAACCTGGAAATCGAAAGCATGCAGTCACTCATGTATTTTACATGGATGATCTCAAGATCTATGCCAAAAATCAAGAGAAACTACATCTAGCTCTAGACATTGTCAAAGAGTACATTCAAGAAATTGGAATGGAGTTCGGATTAGGAAAATGCGCCAAAGTTCATTTGAAGAAAGGAAATCTTAATGGAATCCCGGAAGACCCTGGGCTCGTCGACAGATGCGCTATACGACACCTTGGCGCTGGAGAGACCTATACATACGTATACTTTGGTCTTGCCGTCCCGGTAGTACTCCATTCATTTGGAGTGGTTCCATCGACGAAGGAAGAGCGCAGATCCCTCGATATCGGGTCCCGAAAGGTCCCAGCGGAATCCTGCGGTAACTTTTAACTACATGTATAACGGGTGTCTCAAAACAAGTTGCTGAAACTAATTTCCTGACAGTTTTAGCGTTTGCAGTTTAAAAATAAACAATAACTGATAACAACTTTTTCTAAAATCTCGGACGTGATGCAATTCACGGTTTTCTTAATTGCATGTACCAAATCATCTACAGTTTGAGGACTCTCAGCATATCAATGATCTTTGGTGTAGCCCCAAAGGAAAAAGTCACAAGGGTTCAAATTCGGTGAATATGGCGGCGATTCTAGTCCTCCTCGTGCAAATTTAGGGTATTCTAAACCGATGACTCGAGTATCATAAACTTTATTTAGTGTCTCGAAGACCTCCTGGGTCCGGTGTGGCGACGCTCCGTACTGCATAAAATGAAAATTCTTCAACAAGCATTTTTTCTTCGCATAAGGAAAGAACTAAGTTTCCAGAAGGTTCTTGTATGTCTCGCCAGTGACTGTCAATTTAAAAAATTCAAGGTGAATTCCTTTTATCGAGATTGCTGCCCATGCTGATACCTTCTGGGCTGCAAAGGTTTGGATCTGGAAAAAGCTGGATTTTCTGATCCCCAAAATCGATAATTTTACTTGTTAACATAGCCATTCAAATAAAAATGTACTTCGCATGTCCAAAGTATGTTATAAAATTCTATCTAGTGATGTTTTAGATAGTTTCAAGGCTTCGGCAGCTTTCCGAATTGACGCATTTGGATTAACCTTGAAATAATCTGCAATTCTCTTGACATTTTCTTCTGCGGTCACTGATACGGGTCGGCCTGATAATTCGTGTCTACGGTCTTGTACGGTTCCACGTTCGATTAAATTATCGATAACTCTAAATAACAAGAAAAACGTCAAAAAGTGTCTCGCTACTCGTCTGACGCAATACACGTACATATGTGCATGATAGGTTCTCACCTTTTAAGAGTGTTTTCGCTCGCAACTCTATGCGTTCCATACTTAGTAATCCCCTATAAGCAGCACTATACACTTTTCCTCTAGAAAAGAAGCATTCGACAAGATAAACTTTTTCTTCCGTTGTAAGACAACTCATCTTGACTCAAACGTTGTTACTTTTAATAAGAAGGCTATAACAAAACTACAGGGTCTCAGGTATGCTCCCTTCAATAGTACAGCCACTACTTAAATTATAAAGGGGGAAATAGGCATTTAGATCAAGCAACTCATTTTGGGACACCCTGTATATATATATATATATATATATATATATAGTTAAAAGTTTGTCATAAGGACAACCGCAGGATTTCGCTGGGAGCAGGTGCTAATCCGA
>CAKNWT010302094.1:0-16780 GCA_932066315.1 Andricus coriarius | reverse complement strand
TCAAGAAAGTCGGCCCTATAGGTAATCAGCGCCACGCTCGGGTAATTTAAGTACTAACGCGCAGGGCAGTCAAATGTGTGCCCATTTTTAGCTTTAAGTGCCAGGGAGCTGGTGAAAATATAAGTTATGTTTTGGGAGCGTCTACAACTTTGATAAATTATAGTGTTTTTTAACAAAAATTTATTAATAATTATGAAATGCTTTCTTGAATCTTAGAGTACTAGGGAATTCATTCGTCCAGCGTATAACATTTGCATGCAGTGACTTAAAATACGGATGGACAACCATTCATGTAAAAACATTTTTTTTTAAATTTTTAATCCACTATATTGGATAAACTATTTTGAGTTTAAAAATTCTATTATTATATTTGGATTCATCGACCTAAAGACCTTAGGATGACCATTTTTATAAACTGGTGACTGTTTTGAAAATTTTGATCCGCAATATTGGATCAGCCATCTTGAATTTTGAAAATCTGCTATAAAATTCGAAATCAGTGAACAGAAAAACTTTAGAATACTCATTTCTATAGAAATTGGTCCATGAATCCAAATTCTAAAAGAAAACCGATAACTCTGTCAGAAATTGTTTTAAAAAATTGCAAAAAATATTTTTAAGCTCAAATATTTTAATTATTGCTTATTGTGCCACCAATGAATAGGCGCGATACAAAAAAAAACCTATTTCAGAATTTTTTTGCAAAAAAGTTGCTTCTATCAAAAGTGACCTTAACACAGAGAATCACCCATATATACGATTCCTTTGACTCATTTTTTAACATTTTTAATATTTTATTTCTATTTGGAAAAATTCATTTACGATTTAACGTTTTAGTCATCGTTCATTTACATTTCAAAATGTTTGCAAATTTCCAAATTTCGAGTACAGCTTATATTTTTTAATAAAAGCTTTTGACAGTTCGGAAAATTCGTGTTTAGATTTTTTATTTTATTTATTTATTTTTTATTGGAATCCAGAGCTTTGGTATGGAATGTATTACAAAGAAAAGTTTTATTACTGTTACTTGAAAGAAGATGCTGTTTGGCAATTTAAAAAAATTACAGTTTCGCTATTTATCAACAAACAGGCCTGATTTTTTTAACGGAATAAACTAAGAATGCTTTTCCGGTGACTGTTTGATATGCTACTTAGCAAATTTGGAAGCATTATTAATTATTTAAACAATTTTTATGAACATATTCAGAGTTTTTCTATTTTTCAACGAATAGGCTCAATTAAAACAAATAAACTAAGAATGCTTTTGCGGTGACTGTTTGATATGATACTCTGCAAATTTACAAGAATTAATCATTATTTAAACAATTTTTATAAACATATTCACTTTGCAAATCTATAAGAATTAATAATGATCTAAACCATTTTTATAAACAAATTCAGTCTGTCTATTTTTCAAAGAATAGGCTCAATTAAAAAAAAAAATTAACTAAGAATATCTTTGCGATGACTCTTTTCAATGATGCTTTGAAAATTCCCAAGAGTTCTTATTTTAACCATTTTTATAAACAAATTCATAGTTTGTCTATTTTTCAACAAATAGGATCAATTTGTTCAAAAAAATAACTGAGAATATTTTTGCGATGGCTCTTTTCTATGTTGCTTTGCAAATTCCCCAGAATTATTAATTATTTGAAACTAAGATTTCTTTATAACAAGTTTTGTTTTTCAATAAATAAGCTTAATTCTTTTACAGATTTAACTGAGAATATATTTGCGATGACTCTTTTCAGTAGCGCTTTGCAAATTCCAAAGAATTATGATTTATTTATTTAAACAATTTTTGTGAGGATATTCAGAGTTTGGTTATTTTTCAACGAAAAGGCTCAATTTTTTACAAAATTAGATAAGAATATCTTTCCGGTGACATTTTTCTATAATGCTCTGCAAATTTCAAAGCATTAATTATTATTTAAACAATGTTGAGAAACAAATTAAGAGTTTCACCATTTTTCAACGAGTAGGCTCAATTCTTTTACGAAATGAATAAAAAATGTTTTTCAAATAACACTTTCCTATGTATGATACTTTGAAAATTTACAATAATTATTAATTATTTAAACAATGTTTATCAACTAAGTATGTCTTTCCGAAGACTCTGTTTCTATGTTTATTTACAAATTCAGATTTTGGCTATTTTCAACGAATAGGCTAAATTTTTGATAGAATTAACCAAGAATATATTTTCCATTACTTTTTTCTATGATGCTATGAAAAGTCTTTCTGATGACTATTTTCTATGTTGCTTTGTAAATTTACAATAATTAATAATAATTTAAACGTATATCATTAAGCTATTTCCCTTTCGGCGAGCCTCTAGGGGTAAGCGTGACACTACCCGATTTGGGTAGTGTTTTTTAGGTGGATAGTTTCTTGTAGTAAATAACTACAAGTGGGGGCTCACCATACCCACGACAATTTTTATAAAAAAATTGAGAGTTTG
Organism: Andricus coriarius; assembly: GCA_932066315.1. Classification (NCBI taxonomy): domain Eukaryota; kingdom Metazoa; phylum Arthropoda; class Insecta; order Hymenoptera; family Cynipidae; genus Andricus; species Andricus coriarius. The sequence goes on along the minus strand of CAKNWT010302094.1, from coordinate 14,319 downwards.
GCTATTTTTTAACAAATAGGCTAGATTTTTTTACAGAATTAACTAAGAATATCATCCCGACGACTTTTTTGTATGATGCTTTGCAATTTTTCAAGAATTATTAATTATTTAATCAATTCTCATAAACAAATTATGAGCTTGGCCTTCTTTCAAAGAATATGATAAATTAGTTCAAGGTATCAAGAAAGAATGTAATTCCAATAAGTGTTTTCTACGATACTTTGCAAATATTATTAATTATTTCAACAATTTTCATAAACGTATTCAGAGTTTGGCTATTTTCCAAAGAAAAGGCACAATTTGTTTAAAGATTCAACTAAGAATATCTTTCCGATTACTTTCTTCTATGATGCTATGGAAAGTATTTCTGATAACCCTTTCTACGTTGCTTTTTAAATTTACAAGAATTAATAATAATTTAAATAATTTTCATAAAAAAATGTAGATTTTGGCTATTTTTTAACAAATAGGCTACATTTTTTACAGAATCAACTAAGAATATCATCCCGACGACTTTTTTGTATGATGCTTGGCAATTTTCCAGGAATTATTAATTATTTAAACAATTTTCATAAATAAATTATCAGCTTGGCCTTTTTTCAACGAATATGATAAATTAGTTCAAGGTGTCAAGAAAGAATGTAATTCAAATAAGTGTTTTTTACGATACTTTGCAAATATACAATAATTATTAATTATTTCAACAATTTTCATAAGCGTATTCAGAGTTTGGCTTTTTTCCGGAGAAAAGGCACAATTTGTTTAAAGATTCAACTGAGAATATCTTTCCGATTACTTCTTTCTATGATGCTATGAAAAGTATTTCTGATGACTCTTTTCTACGTTGCTTTGTAAATTTACAAGAATTAATAATAATTTAAATAATTTCCATACCAAAATTTAGAATTTGGCTATCTTCTAACAAATAGGCTACATTTTTTTACAGAATTACCTAAGAATATCATCCCGACGACTTTTTTGTATGATGCCTTGCAATTTTCCAAGAATTATTAATTATTTAAACAATTTTCATAAATAAATTATAAGCTTGGCCTTTTTTCAACGAACAGGATAAATTAGTTCAGGGTATAAAGAAAGAATGTAATTCCAATAACTATTTTCTACGGTACTTAGCAAATATACAATAATTATTAATTATTTCAACAATTTTCATAAACATATTCAGAGTTTGGGTATTTTCCAAAGAATAGGCACAATTTGTTCAAGGAGTCAACTAAGAATATCTTTCCGATGACTCTTTTCTACGTTGCTTTGTAAATTTACAATAATTATTAACAATTTAAACCATTTTTATGCTATTTTTCAACCAAAAGGCTGAATTTTTTGCAGAATTAACTAAGAATATCTTTCCGATGAATTTTTCGATGATGCTTTGAAAATTGACAATAATTATTGATTATTTCAACAAATTAAGAGTTCGGCCATTTTTCAATGACTGGGCTCAGTTTGTTTACGGGCTCACCAAGAATGTATTTCCAATAGCTCTTTTCTACGCTACCTTGCAAATTTACAATAATTATTAATTATTCAAACAATTTTGATGAACATATTCAAAGTTTGCCTATTTTGCAAGGAGTAGGCTCAATTTTAACAGAATTAAATAAGAATATATTTCCGATGACTTTTTTCTATATTGCTCTGCAAATTTACAAGATTTATTAGTTATTTAAAAAATTTGTATAAACAAATTAAGAGCTCCGCCATTTTTCAACGAACAGGATCAATTAGTTTAGGGAATCAAGAAACAATGTATTTCCAATAACTATTTTCTACGATATTTTGCACATTTACAATAATTATTAATTATTTGAACAGTCTTTATAAACATATTCAGAGTTTGGGTATTTTTCAAGGAATAGGCACAATTTTTTTACGAAGGCGCCTAAGAATATCTTTCTGATTACTCTTTTCTATTTTGCTTTATAAATTTACAAGAATTATTAGATATTTGAACATATTCGATTGAAAAATTAAAAGTTTGACAATTTTTCAACGAATAGGCTCAATTTGTTTACGGAATAAATCAAAAATGTTTTTCAAATAACTCTTTTCTATGCATGATGCTTTGAAAATTTACAATAAGTATTAATTATTTAGACAATATTTATCTACATATCCAGAGCTTGGCTATTTTTCAGGGTATAGGCACAATTTGTTTATGGAGTCTACTTTTCTCATTTTTTAGGTTGCTTCACAAATTCAGATTTTGGCTACTTTCAATGAATAGGCTAATTTTTATCATAGAATTAATCAAGAATATTTTTCTGATTAATTTTTTCTATGTTGTTATGAAAAGTCTTTCTGATAACTATTTTCTGTGTTGCTTTGTAAATTTGCAAAAATTAATCATGATTGAGACCATTTTCATTAAAAAATTTAGAATTTGGCTATGTTTTAACAAATAGGCTCCATTTTTGTATAGAATTAACTGAGAATATCTTTCCGATGACTTTTTTCTGTGATAATTGGTAAATTCTCAAGTATTGTTAATCATTAAAACAATTTTTATGAACATATTGAGAGTTTAGCTGTCTTGAAACTAATAGGCTCAAGTTGTTTACGGAAGCAAGAAAGTACGTATATCCAATAAGATTTCCCTACATTACTTTGCACATTAGCAATGATTATTGTTTAGTTAAACAATTTTCATAAGCATATTCAGAGTTTGGGTATGTTTCTTTGTCAATTTAAAATAATGATTAGTTATTTAAACAATTCACATAAACAAATCTAGAGTTTAGTTATTTATCAACGAATAGGCTACATTCTTTACAGAATTAACTAAGAATATCTTTCCGATAACTTTTTTCTGTGATACTTCATAAATTCCCAAGTATTATTAATTATTCAAACAATTTTTATCAGAAAATCCGAGGCAACTAAGAATGTCTTTTCGAGGACTATTTCCTACGATACTTCGCGAATTTAGAACAATTATTAATTATTTAAATAATGTTCCTAAACATATTCAGAGTTTGTCTATTTTCAAAGGAATCGGCTCAATTTTTTTAAGGAAGCAAAAAAGTATGTATTTCAAATAAGAATTTCGTACATTAATTTTCACATTCACAATAATTATTCATTAGCTAAATATTTTTCATAAACATATTCAGAGTTTGGGTATTTTCAAGGAAGAGACACCATTTCTTTACAGGTCAACTAAGATTGTCTTTCGGATGCTCTTTTCTATGTTGTTTTGTAAATTTACAAGAATTATTAATTATTTAAACAACTTTCATAACAAAAATCAGAATTAGGATATTTTTCAACGAATAGGGTGATTTTTTTACAGAATTAAATAAGAATATCTTTCCGATGACTTCTTTCTATTATGCTCTTGAAATTTCCAAGATTTATTAATTATTTGAAATATTTCCATGAAGGAATTAAGAGTTTGGCAATTTGTCGAAGTAATTAACCCTCCCGCCAGACCTCCTGCTCGACATTAGTTAAAACCGAGGTTAAAACGCAGCAAATACACAACTCGGTCGTATACGTCCCAGATGGTCATCCATCCGAGTGCTATGCGCGCTCGAAATGGCTCGACATCTGGACTATTCTCGAGTCGATATCAGATAATGTGTATTTATATAAAAATTTGTACGCGCCAACATTTTATAGGTGTTTTTCCAAAGTTGCATGAAAATGTTTAGAGTTGCACAATTATTTATTCTGCATCGTGAGAGGGTATTCATGCGAAGCCGTGTATAAATGAAAATTATTGAAGTCAACATTAATTTCGCGGTATTTTATTAAACTTCATTTCAAAATAAAATAATTAGATGTAAATACATTGGTCGCGCGCGGAGCGCGCGTATGAGGCTCTCGTATAGTTAAAAGTTTGTCATAATGACAACCGCAGGATTTCGCTGGGAGCAGGTGCTAATCTGAAAAATTACGCCCGCTCTCAGCGAATCGCGGTAAAATTTCAGCTGTAACCACGTCTCGCAACCGTGAGATAGGTGGTTACAGTCTGCGACGAATTCAATACAATTCAATCAAGTGCGGTTCAAAACAATCGAACGCACAGGGCTCCCGACAATGGGTCGGACAACAATGCCGACTATCCTATAGTTAGGGCAGGCAGAGCTAGGGGAGGCGGAGCGCCTACTCAACCGCAGCCAGAAGAAGCTGGCAACAGAGAAAGAGAGGCGACACTGAGACCGACCGCGAGCAGACATCCAATAGAGGAAGAGCGACGCTTCAGGACCCGGAGAAACATCAACATTCAGGTTTCTCTTAAGCGCAAAGATCTGGTTGAACTGGATGACGAGCTTCGTGGAGATTTTTCCGAAGAACCTGCCATTTGGACTATTAATTGTAGTGTGTATAATGCAGCGAGAGCTTTGTCAGATGCAAACCGTAAAAAAAACCAACGGTCGATCATAAGACCAAAAGACGAATGCATCAACTCAGCGCAAAGATAGACTGGGCTAGACAGTACGCGTTCCGAATTCAGTGTGTGATTGAGTACACAAAATCTGGCAGGACTTTCACTGCCCAGCTTCGACAGTTCGCGCGCGAGCTGCGGATCTGTCATCACACACTTAACAAGTCAAAGCTACTGACCATCAGGCAGAATATTGTTGACAGAATACGAGTACTATCTAACGCTAGGAGAAGTCTAGAGCGGAGAGAGAGGTGGGTCCGAGAAAATCAACAGTTTTTGTCAGACCCATCTTGACTCTTCCAAGACCCTCCAGTTACTGTCGACCACCCGCCCACACCAGAGGAGGTCGAGGCATTTTGGAGAGAATTCTACGAAGTCCAGGATCCACTGAAAGAACACTCGAAGAATATAAATAGGTTCAAGGAGCTGTGCAGTGCCCTCATAACACCTGAACTTCAACCCACCAGCATCTGGCCCGCATTTTCACCTCATATCTAAATTCGGAAGAGCCTATTCCGGAGTGGTTGGTAGAAGGGCGCACAATGCTCCTGCCGAAGACGGGCAACTTAGCTGACCCTAAAAATTACAGGCCAATAACTTGTCTGAACACACTGTATAAAATCTTCACAGCTATCCTAAATGATAGGATTATTCGGACAATTGGACCTGTGTGGCGAGAGATGTACGAACAACGTGGTTCAAAGAAAGGCGTAGCTGGATGTTGGGAGAACCTGCTCATCGATAGATGTGTCTGTAAAGACGCAGCATTCAATCAGTGTTACTTATCGATGGCCTGGATTGATTACCGGAAGCTTTTGATTGAACCTCCCATAGACTTATCATCTGTCTGTTGGAAAGCTTCAAGGTTCATCTACACATCGTGAGGTGCATAGAGAGATTAATGCCGCTTTGGAAAACCAGATTTACTATCTCATCTGGAAAACATCGTGTGATCACTAAGAGTGTCACCTTTCAGAAAGGTGTGTTTCAGGGCGACACCATGAGTCCTCTCCTGTTTGGCCTCACATTATTGCTTCTATCTCTCGCACTTCGCCATTCCGAAGGGTACCTCTGTGGCAAAACTGGAAATCCAAAGCATAAAGTCACTTATATATTTTACATGGATGATCTTAAGATCTATGCCAAAAATCAAGAGAATCTACAACTAGCTCTAGACATTGCCAAAGAGTGCACTCAAGAAATTGGAATGTAGTTCGGGTTAGAAAAATGCGCCAAGGTTTATTTGAAGAAAGGAAAACTTAATGGAATGCCGGAAGACCCTGAGCTCGTCGACAGAAGCGCTATACGACACCCTGGCGCAGGAGAGACCTATACATACCTGGGCGTGCCACAGAGACGCATTCAGGATGTGACATCTATGAAGGATACTCTCCGATGTAGATACAAACATCTTATTCGACGGATTTGTTCTTCCGAACTGTCGGCGAGGAACAAAGCATCTGCGACGAACATATTTATATATATATATATATATATATATATATATATATACACATATGGTATATATAATTAAAAAATAAGGTTCAACAACCACCGCAGGGTCTCACTGGGAGCAACTGCCATCTAAAAAAAAATGACACCGGCTCCCAGCAGGACCGCGGTAAATCACATTCATGGCCACGTCGCACAACCGTGAGATGGGTGGTCACAGGACACGATGGAATCACAACGACAGACCAGCGAGACCCTCGTGTGTTTTGAGCACACGAAGCGACCCAAGGATGACAGCTTTCTGCATCCATTTCGCAAGTGCCTTGGCATATTTTTGGCACGCGGGTATGGCTTTAAGGTTACGAACCAGTGACTGGAATCGCCATGAAATACGCCCCTCTGGAAGGTGACGTTGTTTGTTGTGACACGATAATTTCCAGATGAGATAGTCAATCTTGTTTTCCAAAGAGGCATAAATCTCTCTATGCCTCTCACTATGTGTGGATGCACCTTCAACCTTTCCAGCAGACAGATGATAAGTCTATGAGAGGTTGAATCGAAAGCTTTCCGGTAGTCAATCCAGGCCATTGACAGGACGCGTTGATGGGCTGCAGCGTCTTTGCAGACTCACCTGTCAATTAACAGGTTCTCTCGACAGCCTGCTACACCTTTTTTCGAGCCACGTTGTTCGTACATCTCACGCCACACAGGCTCAATTCGCTCAATTCGTTGTTTAGGACGCTGGGTTGGAGAAGTTGCCTTTTTGCGGTAGGAGTATAGTGCGTCCCATCACCAGCCACTGCAGAATGGGCGTCTCTGCCTTTAAATAAAAGGTGAATATGCGGGCCAAATGTTGGTGTGTAGAAGTAAACTTCTTCCACCAGAAGTTCTTGATACAATCTGGTCCAGCACTGGAAAAGTTCTGCGTTCCTCTAAGTGCTTTTTTCACCTCTTCGGCAGTGACTGATGGACATTCCACCTCAGATTTTATTAGGTTGTCGCAGAATTCGTTGAAGCGGATGATATTGTCAGTATCTTCTTTCAACTTCAGTGTTTTCGGGATCTTGTATACCTCGATCCAAAAAGTCTCTACCTCGTTGGGCTTGGGTGGATTTTTGACAGAAACAGGGTGATCACTGAACAGGCGAGATGGGTCAGCGAGAAAATTTTTATTCTCCCTGATCCATCTCTCCCTCTTCTGTATTCTCCTCCTTGCGTCAGATAACAGCCGTATTTTGTCAACAATATGCTGTTTGATTGTCAGCAGCTTTGACTTGTTTAGTGTATGATTCAAGGTCCTCAGTTCTTGGGCGAACTTTCGAACCCTTTCCGTGAACGGTCTACCAGATGTTATATAGTCAATCACACATTGAACACGGGACGCATTCTGTCTTGCCCATCCAATCTTCTTGTTCAGTTGATGTAAGCGTCTTTTGGTCTTTTGATCCATCGTTAGTTTGAGCCTTCGATTTGAATCAGCCAAAGCTCTCGCGGCACCATAAACTGAGCAATTGATGGTCCAGAGGTGGGACTCTTGCGAGATTTCTCCATGAAGGGAGGTATCCATTTCAGCCAGATCTTGGGGCTTCAGAGGAATTTTCATGTTAATGTTCCTTCTTGTCCTGAAATCGTGATTATCTCTCAGAAGGTGCCTGCTTTCCGCGGTTGGTCTTAATGTCGCTTCTTCATCTTCGGCTGGAGCTTAATCAAGCAGCGGTTTGGGAAGCGCTCCGCGTACATATCCATTTTTTCAGAGGTAGGCACGTTGATTTCGCAACAGTTGAATCAAAACGTGCTGAAGCTCTGGGTGTTTTTGGCACCACAGAATATACATACGCGCCATAAAGTCTCGGTGAACAGGGATAATGCTGGCATCGTAGCAGTCTGGCAAATCATCCTTGAGTTGATTCGTCCACTCAATTTGGGCGTTTCGCCGGTTCGTCGTCGTGCTTCCATCTAAATTATTTTCAGCAACCCGAACTCTAGGATTATCGGCATTGTTCGCCGACCCATTGTCGGGTGCTCTGCGCGTTCGATTATTTTGAACCGCATTTAAAACTTTTTGGTGTTTTGGTGGTGTCATTGTTGTTCCCACGAGCAGCTAGGGAAAGGGTTCGTCCATCCTTGTAGAGCCCCGCATGCAAGGATAAGGCTGCATATTCTAAGAGGTCGCCCGGTATCTCAGAATCACCGTTTAAGACACCTCACCCAGGTGCCATTCAGCTTTCGGCACGGTTGTTACGCCTCCGCTTACTGGTTCTTCCTTCGGGACCATCCCTGGACAATTGTCCGCGACTGCTTATTAATTATTGTAACCATATTCAGCAGAAACCCTTGGTACAGGGACCCTCTATCCGCAACCCGAGGACGCGTTCGGTGTCTTTGTCATAGGCCCTTCAGTTCTATTCCAAAGGAATCAAAACCGAAACCGAATATATATATATATATATATATATTGTAACCCCCAGCCTTTTGTATGCTGGTGCAGTGAACTAAATGGTCTTAATTAATTAACTAAATGAATTATTAAGACGGAAAAAATAAAATAAATGAATTAAATAAATGGGTTCCGCGTGGAGAAAGGCTACGATTCTCTTTTTATATCAAAAATCTTTTTATTCAAGAATCTTATCTGAACTATTCTTACAAATGGATTCTAAACCCTAAGCTAAATTGTTAATAATAATTTCTACGATAATGCAATAGACATAAAGATGTTATATAATTCGTTCTCCACGTTCCGTTGTTTTGTGGAGGTGACTCTCGTGCTGTATTTTTATTTTTCCACTCACGATTGTCGTTGTGGCTCTTGTTGGAATTTCCGATTTTATCAAACTTCTCCAGGAGCTCGATGAGTCGTTCACAATTGTTAATGCCCCATCCTATAATTGCATATTTTATCTTATCATTAAAATGACGCGATAATTTCGTTATTATCTCTTTGTGCTCTGGAGCAGGTACGATTTCGCAGACTTTGTCAAACATTTTCGTCGCGTATTCTGCCCGGGATTTATCTTTTCCAATTTGAAATTGTCGGAATTCCAGTTTTTTTCAGGTAGTCCGTGTCACTTGCTCTCGGACGTACCACCTCCCAATATTGTTTTAATTGGCGCAGGTACCTCATGGGGTTGCCCTCGCCATCGAACTCTGGTAGGATGTACTTAATATTGGGCTTTGTCATGTTAGAGGGCCCATTTGACCTGAGCGTCAAATCGTCCGTGATTCGCTCGGCCACACGTGACTGGGCGGTTTCTAATCTGTTAATTTGTGCTTGCATTCTTACCTCCCTTTCTTCCATATTTTGGGTCATTAGTGTCGTTGCCTCCAACGAACGACTCATGTTGTTTTCCAGGACGGTAAGTTTTTGGTCCAGTGCCTTTTCTTGCTCCGCCTCTCGTTGAGCGTAGTACATGCCATTTTCCGTGAACAAAAGCTCAACTCGTCTTTCTAACTCGTCGAAGCGCTGGTTGATCATGGCCCATAGTTGTTCGGTACTGGAGTTGACCACCTCTGAGGGGTTGCTGAGGTTGTCCTCCATGTTTTCCGGTGCTGCGTTTCGGATCGTTTCATCCATCTCCTCTGCATTCGGATTTTCTTCGACACTCGCCTTTTTCACGACGCGTGACGAACGGAGACTCGCTCTACTCATTTTGTTTATTCAAATCAATCGCGTTTTTGATTTAAGGTTTTTGTTTTTTTTATTTCTTATAAGAGTTAACTAAAGCTTAAAAAGTCTTTCAATTTAATGTTTATTTCACTTTGTTTTTGTCTTTGTTCGTGAAATTACACTTCACTCTTTCCACATTCGCGTAACCATGTATTTGTGATTCACTGTATAGTTCAGAGTTTCACTCATGAGAACAATTCGTTGTTTCCACGTACGGATTACAGCAAATCGTTCATAAAACGCGAACACAGAATTATTTTCAATTGTCAATTTTTGATTTAATTCGTCGATGAGAACGTAACACTCGCGAATAAAAATCTTCGTCTCGTATACAACCGAAATATGCCCGTCACATTTAATTATCAGAATGTATTGTTCGTACGTAGCACTTATCGTTGCACTCGCGTGCCCACTTTGTTTCATTTTATTACAAATCACCCGTTTTCTCACAATAGTTGTTTTTGTGTTTTTAATGTCTCGATCACTAGGTAGATTTGTAAGTTATTGATTTATTGCTTGCTTTCGCTCCGCAAGCCACTTGTCCAACCTTTCCATATTTTTCGTATCATTCTCAAGATTCACACGTTCAATCATACGATCTAAATCCTCCATATTATGAGGCATTACACGTTGGCTCGTAGGTGGTTGAAGGTATACTTTTTTTGATTGATTTGTTCTCAAAGAAAGCGTCGACAAGTTTTTTAGTATTCTCATCCATTTTTGCAAAGTTGATTTTTAATTAAAGAATCTTAAACTTTTTTCAACTCGCATGCCCCACGTTGGGCGCCAATTGTGACCCCCAGCCTTTTGTATGCCGGTGCAGTTAACTAAATGGTCTTAATTAATTAACTAAATGAATTATTAAGACGGTAAAAATAATATAAATGAATTAAATAAATGGGTTCCGCATGGAGAAAGGCTAAGATTCTATTTTTATATCAAAAATCGTTTTATTCAAGAATCCTATCTCAACTATTCTTACAAATGGATTCTAAACCCTAACCTAAATTGTTAATAATAATTTCTACGATAATGCAATAGACATAAAGATGATATTAAGAAAGATGAGAATTATACTAAAAACGAACTCTTTTTATTTTACAATGCAAGCTGCACTCAGGGCAGGTCTTGCATTCTAAGCTATTTACTTTCTCTCTCTATACTCTTTCTCTCTCTAAAGAGACAATTTCTAAAATAAGGATATTTTAATGGGTGTTTTCACTGTGGTCAACCCGAAATCTAAATATTATGCTAAAAGTACACACAGGTGTATTCCTACAAAATTATACTACTATTATTACCCTATTCTTTGGTTATAATGTAAGTGCTATTACCTGTCAATCAGGTAATAAGGCTTAATCCCTAGGGGTGCCGTCCGAGTACGTTTACTATCGCTGAGCTGGGCTACGGAAGCTTCCATCCTCAGGTATGCGCTATTACGCAAGACAAAGGGTGAGCAAGGAAGAGTGTCTCAAAGCCGACTCGACCTTGTATTTTCAAAATATTATTTCCGTCTGACGGACTATCGACAAATTCTATCTTTCAATCTCTTTTGGAAAAGAGAGAAATATTTCTTCGCTCTCGCTTTCTTTTGTGAGCAATCGCTTTCGCAGCCCGGTAGAGGACTTGACTCCTCTATCTCCCTGTAAGCGGCTTGAACATAAATGAGTGCTTGTAAATTATCGTATTTAGTCCTATTGACAACTTTGCCCCAGTAGACCGGTTCTAGTTCTCGAAGACGTAAATAGAAACAAGTCTTAGAGGAAATATCTCTTTTAAAAGTTGCTAGTGCCACAAAAAATGCTTTGAAGAAGCCTGAGTGAATCTCTGCCACTTTTAAATTGCTCAGAAAAATTCTATCAGTCACTTTTCAAACTCGCAGAATCGCTTGTCAAACACATTTGCCTCTATGAGCTGTGTGGGAGAAATTGATTTCTCTTTGCACCTCTAAAGCAAAATATGCTCTTTTAGGAATGGGTTCTGAACCTTTAGTATACACTAAGTGTTCAGTCCTCCTCCTCTTAGAATTCAAATTAGGAAGCAAGAAGTGAGGATAGATCCTCAAGTCTTCCTTCTTGTGTTTGATTCTACGATTTGAGCTTTTTAAGGGTCAAAGCTAGAATGAGAATCTTCGTTTGAGACGTGTGTTATACAAGAGGCAATGGGAAAAATTTTAAAACTTTAAACTCCAAACTGTAAAGCATAGGCTCTGTAATTATTTACAATCCCAGAAAGGAAGATTCCTTACTTTTTAAATACAGGGCATGAAAGAGACCTCTCCGAAAGGTGACGCTGTTAGATGTCACACGATGTTTTCCAGATGAGATAGTAAATCTAGTTTTCTAAAGTGTCATCAATCTCTCTATGCACCTTATGATGTGTGGATAAACCCCTAAGCTTTCCAGCAGACAGATTATTAGTCTATGGTGGGTTGAAACGAAAGCTTTCCGGTGGTCAATCCAGACTATCGATAGGTAGCGCTGTAAGGATGCTGCGTCTTTGCAGACACATCTCTCGCCACAGAGGTCCGATTGTCCGAACTTCTAACTTCAGATATGAGGTGAAAATGCGGGCCAGATGCTGGTAAGTTGAAGGAAACTTTTTCCACCAAAAGGTCTTGATACCATTTGTACCGGAGCGGAATAGTTCTTCATGCCTCTTGATACTTCTTTCACCTCCTCGGTAGTGATAGGTGGGCATTCCGCCTCAGATGCAATGAGCGCACTGCACACCGCCTTGAAGCTATTTATATTCTCTGAGTCTTCATATATTGGATGCTGACCTTCGCAGACTTCTCTCCAAAATGCAATGACCTCCTCTGGTTTGGGCGGGTGGTCGACAGTAACTGGAGGATCTTGGAAGAGTTGGTATGGGACAGAGAAAAACTGTTCATTTTATCTGAGCCACCTCTTTCTGCGCTCTAGACTTCTCCTAGCATCAGATAGTACCCGTATTCTGTCCAGAATATGCTGCCTGATGGTCATCAGCTTTGATTTGTTAAGTGTGTAATGACGGATCCGCGTACTGTCTTGCCTAGCATAACTTTGTAGATCTTTGGGCTTGAGAGAAACCTGAATGTTGACGTTTTTCCGGGCCTGAAGCATCGCTCTTCCTCGATTGGATTCCTGCCCGCGGTTGGTCCCAGTGTCGCCTCTCTTTCTCTGTTGCCAGCTTGTTCTGGCTGAAGTAGAGTAGTATCTCCGATTACATAACCCCTTTTCCGGAGTTCCTCGGCACAGTGGCACAGTGTCTTTTGAAGTTAAAAGAATTTTGAGTGAATTCAACATTAAAACAACATTTAGAATTGATTCTAAACTTGATAAGTTCATAAAACTAGGTAAAGATTCTCTTAAAATTTTTCAGCTTAGTAATGTAGTATATACAATTGTTTGCTTAAATTGTGATAAGTGCTATGTAGGTGAGACTGATAGATTACTTTGCACTAGAACTAAAGAACATCACGAAAATTTTAGACACAATACAAAGAATCATAAAGTTATTGCAAAACATCAGGTTCAAACTGGTCATCAATTTGACTGGGAACATGTATTGGTTTCACACCATGAACCGAATGAGCTTAAAATACTTGTGGTGGAAATGTTTTTTATTAAGAATGAGGGTGATCATTGTTTAAATGTAGTAACTGATCTAAATAATTTTAGTCCATTATAGAAAGTAATACTAGATTTTCTAATTTAAGATCCAATGTTTTTCCTTGAGGATATTCTTATCATCATTTATTTCATCATTATTGTATAATTTTTGTAACTAAAATTTAAGGAACCCGATATATTTGACTTACTACGTTGCTGTACTTATGTTTCTATTACCTCATGCTCTTACCTTCCTTTACTTGACGTTAACCCTTACCATGGAGCGGAACGTTTGTTCTGTCTTCCTTTTTAAATTAAAAAAAAAGTAATTTTTTTTTCGAAGAATTTTTAATGTGTCCGTACTATTGGACCTTATTATTTTTTATTCTATCAACAACTAATAATCAAAACTACAGGTAAATAATTACAATTTTTTCTAATTGTTCTCAATCTCATTTTTGTTTCATATATGTTTCGTTATGTATAAAAAATAGCTTTTTTGTTTCTCGTCTTTTACAATTCATCATTTGCTTTACAGAACACTTGAGATGGAATATAAGAATATGAAAACATATTTTATCTACTTCGACATTTTGGGTTTTTCCAATTGTTTTCAAAGGACTGTTAATTGACTTGGATTCCTGTTTCCTGATGAGGAGACCATTTGTCTCCCGAAACGACGAACTATTGAAGGATCTTCTTAACATCACTGAGGTCCTTTTTCATTTGGTCTGAAGTATGCCTTTTTTTACTTTTTACTTTATTTTTAAGTAATTATTTACTCAGATGCACAACAACGCAGTACCATCTATAATAAAAAAAATAAAATAAAAAAACTATGTTTCATGTTATCATTGTTGTTCCCACGTGTAGCTAGGGCAAGGCGTTCTTCCATCCTTGTAGAGCCCCGCGTAAAGTGAAGGATCCTCTCCGAAGCAGATACAAGCATCTTCTTCCACAGATTTGGTCTTCAAATTTGTCGCAGTTGTACAAGGTATCTGAGAATAACTTGCTTGTCGTCCCGGTTCTACTTTACTCGTTTGAGGTGGTTCAATGGACGAAAAGCGAGCTTACTGCCCTTGTTATCGCCACCCGTAAGATCATGCGAATTGTTTTGAGTACAGCTTACATCGTCGCAAATGGCAGAGATCCTCTCCTAAAAATGGCCAGGAAACACGAGATGATTGGCAAAGGAT
>CAKNWT010302091.1:0-12917 GCA_932066315.1 Andricus coriarius | reverse complement strand
GAAAGGTGCTGAAGCTCTGGGTGTTTTTGGCACCACAGAGTATGCATACGCGCCATAAAGCCTCGGTGAACAGAAATAATGCTGGCATCGTAGCAGTCTAGCAAGTCATCCTTGAGTTGATTCGTCCACTCAATGTGGGCGTTTCGCCGGTTTGTCGTCGTGTTTCCATCTAAATTATTTTCAGCACCCCGAACTCTAGGATTATCGGCATTGTTCGCCGACCCATTGCCGGGTGTATATATGTGTGTGTGTGTGTCAGGCTCAGGTGTCAAGTGGGGCTAGGCGACGGGAGAACAACGGTCACTACACTAAGTTGGACTCCCGCTCACGCATGTACAACTGGTTATACCGCGTTCCTCGTTGGTCAGTCTTGAATATTTTATAACTCAAAAACTTAAACTGATGTTTGGAAAAGGAATTTTCTATTAATTTTTTTTATTTGTATACAGCCATATAAGTTTGGACACTTGAGTCTTTCCACCCTGTATATGTAATTGAAAGTTTGTCATAAGGACAACCGCGCGATTTCACCATAGGCGGATGACATTCTACATAATTGCACCCGCTCCCGGCGAAATCGCATCAAAGTTTCATCTGTAACCAAGTGTCACTACCGTGAGGTAGATGGTTACAGTCTGTTATGGACTCAATTCGATGAGCCGGTAACAGTATCGTGAACCCTGGTGACACGGATCGTCCCAAGGACGACCGCCTTCTGCATCTTCCCCGCAATATTACGGCTATAACCGTCGCAACTCCCTAATAAGGTATTTATACCTCTCTTTCTTTTCATTCTGCTTGGCTGTGATGTTCTTGTCGGCTTGTGCCGAAAATTCGATAACGAACATGGTTCGCTTTTCGAAATCAAGGAGAAACATTTCGGGACTTGAGTGCCTGACAGGAGCAATTGTCGAGAATATGATGTTCCAGTATATGCGGAACTTCTCATTTTTGACAATTGACTTTATTTCGCTGGGAGCGTTTGGCGAAGCGGTATCAGGGCGCATGCCCTTAGTGACAGAGAAGATAATAAAGCACTCTTAGTGCCGCATTGTACCTTTGGATGTACAGTAGGACTCGTATCGGGACGGCTCGGGTCTCCACTTTCGATCAATTTTTATGGCGTTTTTAAAAATAGTAAAGCCAACCGTTACTAGCTTAAAAATATTTTGATCGGCCGACTTCTTTGTTTTATCGAATAGCTTTTTTTTAAACATAGAACCACTCAAAGGCTGTCCGGCACGTCTTTTTCTCTGGAACCACTTATACCTAGAATCTTCGATTTTCTCCCAATTTTACGGATTCTAACCTTTTCTGAGAGAATCCTTTGAAGAGCGGACATTGATATGTTTAATGTGTTTGCAAGCGTGTCGCGACTTTTGCCTGACTCTGATCGATCAATGATTTCAATTTTCTGACATATTTTAATTCGATTATAAATTGTTTTTTTGTTTTGTTTATTTGCCATGATGATTCAATGCAGTTACACTTCGTTTGTAAAGAACACAACTGGCCGGTGAACTTTCGTACATAGAGCACTAATTTTTATCGCATGGCGTCTGCTGCGACCCAGTGCGCCTACCCATCAAGGATGGCGGAGAAATTTACGAGTAGGAATTATTCCCCATCGCGGATTTTGATGCGGCGGATTCCGATGCAACGAGTCCTACTGTACGTCGTTCCCGCACGATTATTAAAATTAAATTATTAAAATGTAGCGATGGTATACTTAAGTTAAAATCACACCTTTTTCAAACGTCAAAATGGGACCCTCCGTGCCCGCCTCCAATCCGGGTCCAATCGACTGATCCTTCACATTTCTGTGGAAGATGCCGTGCAACCTCTTGTTGAGGATCTGTTCATGGAAGTTTTTCTCCTGTGCTTTCTTGATCAGGGAATTTCATTCAGGAGTGAGTACTCGAGATGAATAATGTTTGATGTATTTGGCTCACCCCTGATATTGAAGTAAAGGCCAAGTGTTTCAGCAACGTTCCGCTGCTTTGTGCCGAAACGCTCCTTTGCCCACTTCTTCGTGTTTCCTGACCATTTTAAGATGTTCTCGTCAATTTGCGTATATATGTGCTGTACCCAGAATAATCCTATTGTGAAGACATCCAAGATTAAGTATTCCGCAACCACCTTGACGGCATGAGATGTAAAGTCGCGGAAGAGACGACTTAAGGTGCATGCTTTTGTTCATCTGCATAACTTTTCGTGACCCGATGTCGAGGGATTTGAGCTGGTTCATCGTCCATGGAACCACTCCAAATTAATAGACCACTTAAAGGACGGCAAGCATGTTCGTTGCAGATACTTTGTTCCGCGTCGACAGGTCGGAGGACCAAATCTGTCGGATATAACATTTGTATTCGGGGATGCCATTAACTTTTCCTCGCTTCAAATTACCCTTGGCGCCTTTTTGTAATCCAAACTCCATCTCAATCTCTTGAGTGTACTCTTTGAAAATCTCTAGAGCTAGATTTAAATGCTCTTTATTTCTAGCATACATCTTGAGAGCATCCAAGTAAAATACATAAGTGACCTTATGCTTTCGATTTCCAGTTTTGTCACCGAAGTACCGTTGGGAATGACGAAGTGCGAGAAATAGTGGAAATCATGTGAGGCAAAATATGTGAGCGCTCATGGTGTCGCCCTGAAAGGCACCTCTTTGAAATGTGACGTTGTTAGTTGTAACACGATGTTTTCCAGATAGTTAGTAAATCTGGTTTTCCAAAGCGTCAGCAATCTCCTTATGCACCTCACGATGTGTGGATGAATCTTTAAGCTATCCAACAGTCAGATGATAAGTCTATGGGATGTTCAATCGAAAGCTTTCCGGCAGTCAATGCAGGCCATCGATGGGTAGCGCTGGTAGGATGCTGCGTCTTTGCAGACACATCTATCGATGAGCAGGTTCTCCCATCATACTGGTACGCCTTTCTTTGAGCCGCGTAGTTCATACATCTCTCGCCACATAGATCTGATTCTCTGAACAAGCCTATCATTTAGGATAGCTGTAGACATCTTATACAGCGTGTTCAGACAAGTTATTGGCCTGTAATTCTTTGTGTCAGACAAGTTGCCCATATTCGGGAGAAGCACTATATGCCCTTCCAGCAACCACTCCGAAATAGGCTCTTTTGACTTTAGATACGAGGTGAAAATGCGGGCCAGATGCTGGTAGGCTGAAGGAAACTTCTTCCACCAGGAGATCATTATACCATCTGGTCTGGGAGCGGAATAGTTCATCATGCATTTTAAACTTCCTTCATCTCGGTAGTGATAGGTGGACAGCTCCTTGAAGCTATTTATGTTCTTTGAGTTTTCTTCCAGGGGATGCTGGACTTCGTAGACATCTCTAAAAAATGCCTCGACCTCCTCTTGTTTGGGCGGGTGGTCGACAGTAACTGGAGGTTCTTGGAAGAGTCGAGATGGGTCAGAGGAAAACTTGATTTTCTCCGACCCTACGAACGGTTTAGTTTCATAGATGGTATACTCCCAACTTCGCACGTCGCAATTAATACGATCAGGTTTTCAACTTACAAGTCCACGTGCACATATGAGATACTCCCAACTGTGCACGGCTCAATTAATATGATCACGTTTGCAACTTAAAAGTCCACGTGCATACTTGGGAGTTTACCATCTGCGCACGTGCAACTTTTCACGTCGATGGCCTGTGGTACAACTGTGCACGCTGTTGGCCACTGTCACAACTGTGTAAGTGCACCGATGGGACTCTCCCAACTATGCCCGTCGACATTTAGACATACATAGATGGTACCCAACTAACGTTTCGCGTGCGCAGATAGATCAGTCTCAACTGTGCACGTGCACATATGAAAGACTGCCAACTGTGCACGTCTAAATTAATACGATCATATTTTTCACTTTGAAGTCCACTTGCACATATGGTAAACTCTAAACTGTGCATGTGGAGTTGGCAGTGGAATATCTTATCTTATTAATTTAGACGTAAATAGTTGTGAGTATCCCATCTATGCACGTGGACTTGTGGGTTGAAAATCTGATCGTATTAATTGAGAAGTGCACAGTTGAGAGGGTACCATCTGTGCACGTGAACCATTGGTAGGGTACCAAATGTGCACGTCAAAATGTCGGCGTGCACAGATTGACCGGTGTACACTTTTGCCTGTGGCCAATAACCTCAACATTTGTGTCTATGACCATTGACGTGCACAGTTGGGCTCGTGCACATTTGCTCCGTGTATTGTTGTCTGTCACCCGTTGATAAGCAGCGGAACTCCGCGGTACTCTCGAATGAAAGAAAGTATTCTACCAATGTACTAATTACAGTCAAACTCTAATTTAACGTTTCCGAATTTAACGTTTCCGAGAATTCACGCCGCGCCGCAGGTAGGCTTGCCAGGAGCTGCGCGGGGTGTGTTTACCGCTTCCGAGAATCGACGCCGCGCCGCGGGTAGGCTTGTCAGGAGCTGCGCGGGGTGAGCGGGGTACGCTAAATCAGGTACGCTAACAGGCAGTTTAATGACATATAACCATAAGCTTCAGACCCCAGATATTTAAATTATATTGTTTCAGTCATAAATATGAGTACTTAATGCACATAATTTTGAAGAACCTTGGTTGCCCGTAACATAACGTATCCCCGCCTCCTTCCCAGAATGTTCTAGGAGGAAGGCAGAGAAGTCACCAGAGCTCTTCCTAAACCTAGGGATTTAGAAAAACCTGAATCTTAAACTGGTGTAGTTTTTTCGACAACTCACACAAAGCACGAACTTTCATAACAACAATACTACCATATAAGCTAAATAAGTCATCATTATATTTATATAAACGGAAACTTAAATTATTTATCTTTCATTACTCGTTTGCAAAACATTATTATGTTAAGTACACCATTATAAATTATGGTGTAAAGATCAATAGTAACAATTCATAAAAGTTTTATCTGTGTATAAACTATAGGGAACGCGATATTTTCAGTAGTTATACTCCCAGTCAGTTCGCCTTCCTGTTTGACGGCGAGACCCGACCGGCCCTACTGATAACCCAAGTACCACTGATTACAATGGCCTGAATCTTTTTTACAATTTCGAAAGTTTAAAAATTAGAACTTTCATCGTGCAGGACGTTACATGCGAATTTCTTTATCGTGAATCACTGGATGTCCCACTATGAAACTTGCAGAACTTGCAACACACATTCAGTACGTTTGAATTTTCAGCTTTAAAAGCTTCACTATTTTTATTTTAACAACCGAGAAACATTTTTACAAACCGGAAAATGGGCGGGAACTTTTGTCTTGCAATAAAGCGGCCGCACTGTTATTCTGCTAACGCAATTCTCTTTTTACTTTTAGATCCAGAGGCGATCGAAACGACAGAAGAGAAAGAGACCGAGAAAGACGAGAAGACAGAAACGAAAGGGAAAGACGAGATGAACGAAGGCCAGAAGAACGGAACACTGCAAATTCTTCTGTTAGTAGTAATACTCACAGCAATTCCAATGGAAATGAGTTGGCAGGAACGCCAAATGCTACAAGTAATACGCCCGGAATTGGAGCTCAAATCGAACCTTCGCCTGGCGTTTGGAGTATGGGGGTTGGTTATCCTATGATGGGAATGGGTCCAATGGGGCCAATGGGGCCTATGATGGGAGAAATGACACTGGGACCTCACATGGGACAAGCACACGCATACGGACCGATGGGAATGAGTATGCTGCCGCATGAAGGACCAATTATGAGTGCTCAAATGCTGGGCCCTGAACAAATTATGACCGACACTGCAGCACAGTTGATTACTGGAACCCTACCTCCTCCACCAACAAACCTACAAAATACCAAGGAAATTATTCATTGTACAAGCTGTACTTTGTTCCCTCCTAATCCAAATGCCCCACCACCAACTACAAGAGAAAGGCCGCCAGGGTGCCGAACAATTTTCGTTGGGGGTAAGTTCTTTAGGGGAAAGTGGGGTATGGCGTCAGTGCAGGGCATGGTGACTCTTGTAACTAATGCTCATGTTTCTTAATTTTCATATTAGTTTTGTTACCTAAAATAGCTTTTATTAGTACTCAAGCAACCTATTTTATGTGAAAAAATCTAATATGAAAATCAAAAAACACGAGCATTATTTGCAAGAGTCACCGTGCCCCGCACTGACACCGTACCCCACTTTCCCCTACAATGTTTAAATTGTGGTTCTGATTTATAAATAAAATCTAATAAGTGAAAATATCAGTTTGAGTCTAAAAGTTTGATCATCAAAACTTACTTGAAACTGAATTTGATTAAAAAATAATAAAAATATAGCAAGTCCATATAATACCTCAAAAATCAAATCTTTAAATTTACATCCTTAGGTTTGCCCGAAAATATAACGGAGGTGATAATACAGGAAATTTTTGAGCGCTGTGGAGAAATCACAACTTTACGATTATCAAAGAAAAATTTCTGTCACATACGTTTTGTTTTGGAAGCTAGCGTTGACGCAGCTATATATCTCTCGGGGTATAGGGTTAGGATAGGTTCTAATGGCGATGCAACTAACACAGGCAGACTTCATGTAGATTTTGCTCAGGTTAGACAAATTATTTCCTTCTTATGAATGGGGTTGTTTCCAAACCCAGATATCACTTTTCCAATGATTGTGTTGTACTAAGGAAAACCTTAGGTACGTTGCATTGTCATTTAGTTCGACTTTAACATTGTCAGGTGTCAGAAAATAAACCCTAACGCAAAGTCACTTACCTAAGTTTTTTCTTAGTACGGCAGTATGATAAAATTTCGACATAATCTCACTTTTTCACAAACCCTCAATTTATTTATCAGAACATAAAAGAGAAACCTTGAGATTTTCCTATAAAAACATGCATCCAAGAAGTACTCTCTCTAGAAGGACTTTAGCGACTTCAGCATAACTTGCCATAACCTCTTTATCAAAATTTTTGTTAGAAACAATTCGCTTATTGATTTAACGATTTAAGAACCTCTGTCAAGTTTCATGTCACGTGATTCTAATTTGAATGTGTGTTTTCGTGTTTTCAATTTTTACCCGTTTTTTTCTCTCTTAAGTAACGTGACGGAAAAAATGTATGGAGCACTAAGTTTATCTAAAAATTATCTATGGAAAAATTATTTGATCAAAAATGGCGAAACAACCCTATTCGTTATCATGTATGCATTCAATTACACTTATCGGACTATATGGTTTTTTCAAAGAGTTCCGTAAGTTCTAATTCTGCAAACCCAGATTATTTTAGATTAATATGGAAACTCAGATTATTTTCCATCACAATATCAGGAATTTATCAACATGTATCAGAAAAGAAGGTTAAGGTGTTGTGTTAATAACGGGAGTATGACACGATTATTATGCTTATAGTTCCCAATTTGACTCAGCGGAGAAAATGCGACACTGCGTCGCTGTTCGCCTGTCGCCCAATTAACGTGTTTAAATTTAAATAGAATATCAGAAATAACTAATCCATAATTTATACTCAGGCTTATAAAATGCTAAAGCGCAATAAACGTGTTTCTGTAGTTATAAATCAAATAGCTACTCATAATGTAAGCGAAGTGCAAAGGAAAAGCTAATTTATATAAATGGAGCCAATTTACACACAAAACAAAATTTCAAGTTTTTGATCAAACAATTTCGTTAGACGTAAATAGGTTTCGAAGGTTACTTCTTTCCACCCTGTACTGATGAGGCCATCTTGTTTAGTTAGACTCTTGTCCAAATTTGAACACTAAATTTTGGCGAAAGGCGATCAGCACTGTAGTTTCGCACTTTCCCCGCTGAGTCAAATTGCGAACCAACTTCCTAAAGGCTTAAATGGCTGGCATGAGACACCCCTGGTTGATACGTAGATATTGCAAGACCTGTAAAGAACTGAATCCTGATTCTGTTTTGATTCAGAAATTAAGAAAAACTCTCTTGCAATTTATTTTTCATTTCTGAATGAAATTTTTGTGTGTGTATGTTCCAGAAATGGAACAAAAGAATTTTACAATTTACATTCGGTATCCAAAATTTAAGTAGGTCCATTGCAGTTTTTGGGGCCGTTCAAAAAATACGTAACATTAAGAGGTTAAGAAGGCGTGGGGAGGGGGTGCACATCTACCTCGAAAGTAGGCCTTTCCATGTTTCTAAATGGTTCGCAAAGTGCTTCAATCCAGTCGCCTGTGAGATAATTATATTGGCGCATGCGTGCTTTGAAATATGGTTATTTTTCACACCGTGTGTAAAATTGCACATGCGCGGGCTGGGGATAACAAACTTTGTGCTCCGACAGACTTGTGCACAAAGTATTTCAATTATTTTAGAATTACTTTGAACATTTATTCAGGGCCGATCCAGAATATATCTCAGGGGGTTGTTGATAAACAGAGATGAGAGAGAGATTAGAGTGTTATACTAGTCGGAGAGATTTTTCTGGTGGTAAAAGTTTTTTCAAACAGGTTTTAAAAAGTAGTCCCTATTACCTCGCGGTAAAAAAAATAGTATTTTACATAATTTGTACATAATAATATAATATTTGGTAAAAATGGATAAAAAGGGCGTTATACAGGGTGTCCCAGACTTAAGTGTCCGGTCTTATATAGCTGTATATAAGCTATCCGTATTAAGCTATTCCGTGAACGGGAATCCAACGTAGTGTTCTCCCGTCGCTAACCCCACCTCTGCGCTCGCTTCGATAACACTGCGTTGGAATCCCGCTCACGCAAACGCGACTGCTTATATGTCGGTCCTGATTGGCCCATCTTAGATATTTTATAACTCAAAAACTAAAACTTCAACTGATTTTTGGAAAAGGAATTTTCCATTTATTTTTTTGATTTTTTTTACAGCTATATAAGTCTGGACACTTGAGTCTGGGATACACGCGAGGCCGGTACACTTCAGTGATCGGAAAATATTTTTTTTACTGGGAGTTCTTCTAATTTTTAGTAAAAAATGAACGCAATACCTTTAGATCAGGGCTAGCCACTTTCAGCAGGTGTAGACTGACACGACAAGTGCGAGACTGGCAGAAAGTTTTTCCTTAATTTTTTTCTTCGTTTTCCAGGAATCATACGAAGGGGTACGGTCAATCGGCACGTACTTCACAGCGGGGCGTCCGAATTTTTCGTATTCGAACTCTGAAAAAAAAACCAAGTCGAAGGAAAACTTGGAGGATAATTTATTGGGGTCTATTTGACCTAGTCTCCGTTACTGACACTGTCAGTCTTGTCAGTCAAAGACTGACTTCTGGCGAGCCCTGCTTTAGATGTTTACATGAAATTATGCAATTTTTAATGAGTGCGATTTTCAATTCTATAACCAATATTCCATGTTAACTTGTTCCAATTTTGAACTGCACAATTTAGGCACATCGAGCTTTAAAGCTTTAAGACTTTTGAGTTTCAAGTATTTAATGTATTACATTTTCACACTTGTAATCATTCAGTTTTCAGTGGTTAATTACATTTTTTTACTTTTAATTGCCTTCAACTTTAAATTGTTTAATATTGAAAGGTAGCGTGCAAAAAAATAAGTGACTCTATTTTCAGTGATTTTTTTTTTTCCCCTTCTCACATTTTTGATGTTTGTATTAGGCTGAATTTAATAATTTTTGATTCATAGGTAAAATTGAGGGAAATATTTGATTTAGTTTCACTTGAATTCTTACTCGATTTGAAATGCTCTTTCCTGAAAGCTCAATTTTTGCTTTTTAAATAAAATGAAGGAGAATTTTTAGATGCATGAAATAGTTTGAAGATGACTTAAAAGAGAGATGCTCGTATAAAGCAGCATGTCCAATTTAAAATAAAAAAGTAAGATAAACGAAAACTCATGGTCTCTCCCAAATCAGTCGGTTTTGTAGAGACTGACAATGACGTTGGTCGGTCTAAAATTTATCAAAACAAATAAAAACGATAAAGAATAGAACTAGGAAACATATTTGAATCCAATCGAGGCCGAGGATGGGCAGATAAGAACATACGAAACTTGGGAAATTTGTCGAAAATTTTGAGAAATTTACACATTTTCTCTTTTATTGCTAATCGGTTGAAGGCTGGTGCCCTTCTCAGTATACAGCACAACCCATCCATGTCTCTTTCGGTTCTAGTTCTGTCCCTATACTCTCCCCTCCATTGACCGAAGACGGTTGGGACTGATGTTATAACTGGACTCTTCACCTTATGACGACCGGCGAATTATCTTGGACATGATTATTACTCGAAAAATAAATTTCTCGCATCAATTTAGTAGTTAGGCATATACCTTAAACAATTAATGGATTGAAACTTTGGTGAACGAAAGGCATGCATCCGGTAAAGAAAAAGGTGAAGGTAAAGTTTCAGGCGATGAATGGAGACTGGGTATTTTGAATGCTAGAAGAATGAATGATGTTAAGGAAAGACAATTACGAGAAACAATGCTTGTAAGGAAGCTAGATATTTTATGTGCACCTGAAATAAAGAACAATTGATGCGACAGTAGAAGAATAGAAAACGGAAATTCAAGGCCTGAAATGAAAAACGTTGGATACAAATTGGCCCGCGTGGAGAGCTTTACATGGTGACATTGTGAATCTTTTCTCCTGGAGTCCTTGCTAGGAAGATTGATCAGCGACCTGGGTCGAAGCAGTGTTGCGGAGCGAAGGTATTATTTAAATCAACAAGACGGGAATTCTAGATTAATCTAAAAATCTAAACCCCATCCCCCCTTTACTGCCTCGCACACTTCCTACTAGCTCCTTCATCCCCGACAGTATAACGAGACTAGAACCGAGTAAGTCTCGTCTCCCCCGACAGGGATATATGGCTTAATGGTATAATAATATAACCAGTTAACCACCGTACGAGATGCGGAATAATCCACTTTAATCTAATCCACGTGTTTATTTTGCAGAATTCTAAGCTTTGTTACATTAAAGTCAAGAAAAACGAAAATAGTGAACGTTACAGTGTAATCCTTTTTCCCAGGTTTGGGAATGAACGCCACCCTACCATCATTCCATGCCGATGGCACGTGTTTTAGAGCAATGCTTGCCCTAAATAATATTGTCAGTAGAGGGACGATGAAATCCATGCCTTTTTGTAAAAGCGCTGGATAGGTGCCATCCGCCCCTGGTGATTTAAAGTGACCTTGGCGGCGAAATTCCAATCGGGCTTCTCCAAATCTGGGCCCCAGCATTCCTGCTCTTGGTCCGTTCGGATTCGCTGAAAACCCGGGAAGTGAACTTCCATTAGTTGGTTCAGCGTTGCTTCTTCATCTTTGGCAAGCTCACCATTATCGAGCCTTATTAGCCCGAGGCGAGCTCCCAGGTTTTTCGCCAGGATCTTGTGGAGACTCGCTGTTTCCGGGTTTTTTTTTTTTTTTTTTTTTTTTTTTTTTTTTTTTTCCTGTTTATACTTTTATTGTATTCATACTGCTCCTTTCCTAGACTTAATTGTGCTTGTAGGACAATTATTCTCATATGATGTAGTCAGAGCCCTTCGCAGAAAGTCCGCGGCGTGCTCTACGTCATCTATGATACTATAGCTTGTTGAAAATTCCACAAGCCTGTCTTTGAGTTCCTCTTTATAAGATTCTCAAAGTGTATTTCTGGGGTTTCTGATCTTTGAAACCACCGGTTTTCCTAGGGTTAATCGGAACAAGATATATTTATGGTCCGAGAGAGAATCCTTATCGGAGACTCTCCAGGCAACTACCTTGCTCCTCAGTTCATCCGAGCATAGAGTCAAATCGAGAACCTCACTCCTGTTTTTAACCTGCAATGCTAGAGTATCATCCCGTTTCAGAATCTCCAGCTCAGTGCCCTCTAGGTGTTCGATTAAATCTCGCCCTCTGTCATTGTTGTTTCTGCTCCCCCACACCGTATGGTGGGAGTTAGCGTCACAGCCCAACAGCAAAGGAATCCTCTTCTCCTGGCAGTGCCCAATTAGAGTCTTTACCTCTCTGGGTCCTTCAGCATCGCGCGGGAAGTGGGCCGAGGCGATAAACACCTCCAACCATACCCTTGATAGCTATGCATGTTCTTGGTGTTATTTCGCGCGGCCCTTATATATGAAGCCACATCCTGACAATCAACTAATCCTTTCCCTGTATAACGAGGGTTCTTGGATTACGGCAATTCCTACCTGCGCCAAGGGCATGCGCGTGGCTAGAACCGTTGAGGTGACTTTGCTGTGGTGCAAATTTATCTGCATCATGGGGATTCCCGCCTCAGCCATTGAAAGGCTAATTCGGTGCACCTCCGGACCCTTCTGGTCTCCCGGAAGGTAACTATACCCGCTCCTAGATAGGATCGGTAATACAGAGGCGCAAGCGCGCCAGAAGTTCGCACCGCTCGTGGTGGTCGGTCCCCTGAGGTGCCTTCCACCATTGGCGGTAGGTTAGAAGAGGGTACCAGAACGGGCCCCTCATTGTTTTGGTTTTGTTTAATTTTCGTTTTTCTCTCATTTGGTCCCGCGAGAAGCTAGGGAAATTAGAAACATCCTCTGCAGTACCCCGCTTGCAGGGGCGGCTCTACATACTGTGGGATTCGACCTGGCGTCCTAAAGTCTCCGTTAAGTCACCTCCTTTGTGACCCCGGCCTGTCCGCCTCTACTGAGGGAGGCAGGCCAGGATGTTCAAGGATTTGTTAACCCTGGTGTCATTCAGCTCTTAACACGGCGATCACATCGTAGTTTGGGAGCATGAGAACTCGCGTCCTCGATATTCCAGGAGGCTTTGCTATTACCTCCTGGAAGGATCGCTCCTCCAGACTACAGTCCATGAGTTCCCCAGAGTAGCTACACCTCGCGATGCAGCCTCTCTAGTTCACCTATTTCAGATCTATAGTCCGATGAGAGCCTTAGGCTCTCCCACCAGCTACAAGGTCCCGCGATCCCTAGGGAGAGTAGTGATGTGATAATTAATAGAAGTTAACAAAAATAA
>CAKNWT010302087.1:0-11669 GCA_932066315.1 Andricus coriarius | reverse complement strand
TGTTTTGCGGGCTCGCTAGATGGCTCTGTAGGTCTTTCCCCGCTACACGTCGCTGAGGGGACCACGTTTCATCTATCTCTCTTACTCCTTCGTTGTTTACCGAACGGTATCAACTTTGTCATTTCCTGGGCACTGGGCCTAACCTATGAAGAAGTGTTCAAAGGCCGGCACGTACATTATTAAATCGTCTGTCCCGAGGATGAGTCTCTAACCAATTTTTCCGAAAACAGAGCGTATCAACTGTATTATGCTTCGCTGGCGAGTCGTATCTCCATTTAAAAATACATAGAGATACCACACTCTGGCGAAGTAAAATATAGTTGATACACTCTGTATACGGGTATACGGAAACCTTTGTTAGCGACTTATTCTTCGAGACAGTCGAAATATAGAAAATTAACGAACGTTATAGCCAGCGAATAAAGTGTATATTCTCTTACAATGTACGCACCGGCCCTCGAACACTTCGTAAAAATATTATTACAAGTTTCAAATAAAAACTGCTTTCAAACCACGTTTCAAACATACTTCCATCATCTTTGGTTTTTCCTTGAAACACGTTTTTATGGAAAAACCCAATAGAAAAACAAACAGAAATACATAAATAATTATTCCAGTTATTATTTATGTATTTCTATTTGTTTTTCTATTGCTTTTTTCAATTTATTAATTAGGTTTAATTAATTTTAATTAGGTTATCTACAAATCATCTGGATATAACCTTAAGCGTCTATTATCTAATCTTGAATACCTGCGGGCTCGTTTGATGGCGCCACCGCCGAATATACGCGTGCACTTCTAAAGCATTGAGTGTCCACAGCCTGATCGGCATCAGGGGGGTGCTTCCACCATTCTGCCCAATGCAAAAAATGTGTAATGAGAGTTGAAAACGGCCGTGCGCGGCGCTAGTAGTAACTTTGCTCTACAAAACCTGGTCAAAACAACCAGAGCAAAGTTACTACTAGCGCCGCTGCTGGCCGTTTTTAACACATGGACCCTTTTCAACTCTCGGAGACAGCAGTGGGACTCCGATACCGTGTCGAAAGTCGAAAATCGAACGGACCTCTTTTTCTAACGTGTGGAGCTAGAAAGAGAGGTTCGTTCGATTTTCGACTTCGAAACAGCATCCGAGTCACACTGCAGGAGGCTGATCGGCATCATTGATCCAAACTTTGGCATGTTGAGTTACTGCGCTTGCCCGGCGCTGCGGCCCTCATTGCTCGCTGCTGGCACGCGATTCAAGCCGGGTATAATTAGGAATTATTTAAATGAGAGTAGATAACTATTATAAATCGCACAATAATATCAGAAATGACGTAGTTTGTGATGCAAGATTAGAAAAAAAAACTAATGAGTATATTTTGGAAATAATAGCATATTTTCTTTGAGTTCAAAAGATAAATTTATATTTCATTAACAAAGGTTTTGGAACAAGAAAAATGTTTATTTAAAAATCAAAAAATATTTATAATTTTTTTGAAATCTTCTATCTATCTTTCTATCTTTGAAATTGTCTACCTTATTATATTTATACAATAACCTATAAATGCATTCACGAATTTAAATGTATTGCAGTTCTTATTTGAATACACACATTTTATTTTGAGTATATTGTGCAATTTATTATTATTATCTATTCTAATTTAAATAATGGTTAATTATACCTGGTTTGAATCGCGCGCCGACAGCGACCTATGAGGGCAGCTGCGCCGGGCAAGCGCAGTACAGCGGGTCCAGAGATAGTGTGGCAACCTAGCCGGATGTCACCATTCTTAGGTGGGATGTCGCCATTTTTAGTTAAGATTATCTATAGTATAGTATATATACATATCTGCTATTTAGCTATAGTAAATGTATAAGAAAACTGGGCCAATCAGCGAGTTGTAAGTAGGTTGCCACACTGTCTCTTGACCCAGTGTAAAGCGCAGTAGCTCAACATGCCACAGTTGGGATCACTGATCGGCATTCGCAAGAAGTTTTTTTTAATGCCTGCATTGTTAAGTAAAAAATAATAATGTCAGCTAAAGCAAAACAGAAGCAAAAAAAACACTCCGGGCTCCATACATTCCATCAGGGATGTGCAGCCAGGCGTAACTGGAAGTATTTTACGTCCAATACATAAAGGAGGTATATTACGTAAAATACATTAATTAATGCCAACGGCCATACCACGCTGGAAGCACCAGTTCCCGTTAGATCACTGAAGTTAAGCAGTGTTGGGCGCGGTTAGTACTTGGATGGGTGACCGTCTGATACTACTGCGTTGCTGTTGGCGGTCGTGGGTGTGGTGAGCCCATTTACTACAAATCCACCTTAAAAAGCACTACCCGAATCGGGTAGTGTCACGCTTACCCCTAGAGGCTCGCCGAAAGGGAAATAGCTTAATGATATACATTAAATATGTAAAATACATGTAGAAAAGCTCTGATTGGCTGTCTGACTCATGTTTTCAATTTCCCGCCTCAAAGGGTGGTGCTCTCATAGGTTACGTTGAAGACGACCACACGTGTGCACGCGGGTGAATCGTTCAAGACTCATCAGGGGAAAGAGTGGAGTAACTTTTTCACCCGCTGAAATTAGGTAGGTGAGAGCGAGTAATGGCAGAATTCGACGGGAATTTTTGGTGAATATAACCGAATGGAAGGAATATCTTGTCACAGAATGGATATTATTTAGCGCTCAACAATGAAAGTAAAGTTCTGCTTTTTCATTTCAATTAGGTTATTTTACAATCACTACCTGTTCAGAAAAGATTTACTTATCCTTTTCTATCGCGAATACTGAGTGTGCCACATGCATGACTGTCCTTATAAAAATCATTATTAAAAAATGTAAAAAATAAATACGAAAGGACTTATTCTCAGAAAAGGAAAAAAAAACCTTATTTTACTTACGTGCACTGAAAAGAATGATTATTTGGACCAACTATTTAGTTTGTAAGATAAGGTATTGCTATTATTAGTTTTGGACGACCGCATCTTCTTCGTTGCTGATACTAATTGAATAGTCACTGCAACTAAAGGAATCTGTGTGTCAACTAATAAAATAGCAGTACCATATCATACTAACTAAACAGATCTAGATAAGTGCCTCTACCAAACAGCTTTTTAGACCATCTTTCAATATAATTTACTTTGTCATATTATACTCCGAAACAGCACGTAATTAAATAAAGGATGCACTGTTTGGCACGTCACCAGTCAAAATTAACGCGGTAACGTTACTATTTGGTTGAAATTTTATCTTTCTTGCTTTCATCTTTCTTTGTTTAAAATTCGTATTCTGTAGTTGAGTTTAACTAGTTGAAAATTTATTTATTTTTCTTTGAAAATAAATGTTTTAACCTGAAATTGTAGCTATATTCTATTTTTGGTTATAAATTGAATTTTCATTTTTCTTGTTTAAAATTCTTATTTTTTGTTAGAAAATTACTTCTTCGTTGAAAGCGCATCCTTTTTGGTTAAAAATACCACTGCTTGTTTAAAAAATTAATCTGTTTTGGTTGAAGATTCAGCTATTTTGTTCAAAATTCTTCTTTTTTATTGGATTCACCTGTTTTTCAATTAAAATCAAAAGCTTGGTTTTATCTTAAAATATTAACTATTACATGTTGCGATGAGAATGAATTACTAAACTTTGTAAAAAGTATCCTGATCGGTTATCATGGCTCATAATTGAGTATTAATACCATTAAAAAATTTCGTAAAGTAACTCACGTTACGTTGCATTACGGTTACTAAAAAATTTTAACGCCTTAACGTTGTCGTTAGTTTTTGAATTAAGTATCGTGTTACTGTAAAACACGTACTATGAAACGATCTTTCCCCTTTCCGATAATAAATCCAACAAACAAAATTCTATCATACTTCGTTTTTAATAATCATTAACTCATCTCTGTCATTAATGATGATTTGTAAAATAGCAGCAAGGAATTTTACATATACAGACGACAAAAACATATTCTAAACATATAGTGAATAGTGATAACCTAATATTAATAAAAAAATCACATAACCTGAAATTCGGGCCTTTACATTCAGAGCCAAACTTTCCTTCTGTGCCGTGCAGCGCAACAACACCTTCCTCTACACTATCCTAAACCCCGCCCCTTTTTATGGTTCACACAGCGGTTCACACGGGTGGTCGCCTTGAACGTACCCATATACAGAATAAGATGTAATTTACATCATGTAGAAAACTGATGACGTAAAATACCAGGTAAATTACCGTCGAAAACCAAGTAAATTACCACGAGTGTTTTAATTACCCATCCCTGCCCATCACTGCCGCGGCGGCGTTCTAAAAATTCGCCATTTTCCTGTACGAGTTGACCGAGCCTAATGTCATGCTAGCCTAATTTCTGTCCCAATAATACATGCACTAATCGGTTGGCGAGGTGTGGGAGCATTATCGACATATAGAAATGGACTGGCTATTACTAGTAGTTTTGGGTCGTTACCAGAAATTACCGGTAACGACTGAAATTACCGGTAAAGTAGAGGAAATTCTCCGGTAACGATTGATAACGAAAAAATTGGTTATTCAAAGACTAAATTTGAATTGCTCATGATTATCTGATTATTTTGATATAATATTCATGTATATTTGTTGTATTAAATAACTTGCGGGAAAAATTTCACGTTTTGAAGTGGTCCTTAACCTCTACAATAGAGCTTGGTTTTGCATAAAGAGCTTACGTCCATCATATTTTTTGTAAAAATATTATTTCTTAACAATTGTTTACAATTCTCTCATAAACTTGACACCAAATGCATATATGTTTCTTATGTAAAAAAGTCTGCTAACAGAATGTAACGATTCTAAGTAGCTCCTAACCTGTATATATCAGCGTTAGCAGGAGTTACTTAAAAAATTGGATGATTCTAAGTGCGGCCTCAAAAATGTTTTAAGATAAAAACAGCAAAAAAGTCGAAAAATGATGTTCATCTTCAAATTCATTTTTTTTATTCAACAAAAAATGAATACAAAATTATTGGGGCCATTATTTTTAGGACATCTATTAGAGTTATAAGAAAAAAATGGGAACAAATTAAAAAAATAAACATCCCTAATAGCACGGAACGTTTCCGGGAGGTGTAAAATGTCCGCCGGTTGGGAACGTTTCAAACATAAATTACCGTTGTTGTTATTATTATCAATAAATATCGCGTAAACCGTAAGTCATAGGTCAAAATCGATGTCAGTTTATGATATGGATATCATATTATAGATAGTATATGCGGTACTCAAAAATAAAAAATGACATCCATTTTCACCTATCTCTTACGGTTTACGAGATAATTGTTGTTAAAAATAACAATAATGGAAGGTTCCCCTCAGGTCCCAATTCAGGTTTTATCGGGCTAGCTTCAGGTGGCGCCGACCAGCATTTTGTAAGCTCAAAATGTGAAGTGTTGACGTGAGGATTGTGAACACTGTGTTTTTCGTGGACAGTTATCGTCCATTTATACCTCTATCCGTCCTACCGGTGCAGGCGGAAAAGTCATAGGAGTAAAAGAGATAGAGAGTACTTGTTGTCAAATTTTTCGCACTTTATCTCTTTTACTGTTATGGACTTTCAGCCAGTACCGTTCGGAGGGACAGAGGTATAAATGCGCCAATAATCGAATATTTATAGTGATTTTATGTGAAACAACTTCACGTAACGGTGTTTCATTTAATTTTTAAGATCAAAATTTTAACACACTTTACGCATATTAATTAGGAAATTATTACTAAATTTCTATGTTTTGAACTTCTCTTTTCGTAGACGAGCGACACTTTCAAAACAAAACGACGCGAGGCGCGAGAAATTTGAGGCTGGAAAATTGAAAATCGTCTGCTATAAGCGGCTGCAGATTACACAAGACGGCTGCAGATTGCATGAAAGTTCAACGTTCCGAACTTTTCGACGCCTTATGCGCCATGCTGTACGAAAATCACAGCGATTGAAATGGAACCATGTGATTGGTCGAGAACCTTCTGCGCCATGCGTTGTGCGCTGTGCAAACGTGGGTGACCTAGTGTTGGACTGCGGTAATATTCTCGGTAATTACCGCAGGAAAATCACCGTCATTATCGTAACGTTACTTTCGTTACCGGTCACATTGCGACGCCATCTGTGCAATAAAATGTGAACTTTAATTCATTTATGTACATATTTATTGATTATTCTTATCGACTTTATTGTTTTTATTAGACTTATGAAAGAAAAGCCGAAAAATTATGTTCTACTGAATATTTTTAATATTATTTTATTCGTAATAGAACAATTAATACAAAATTATTGGAACTATCATTTAGGATATCTGAAAAATAGTATTGATTCAATAATTTTTAGATAAGATAACTTTGTTTGAGGGAAAACTTCTTTTGGCGCGAGGAAAAGCATTTTCTGAAATTTATAATGGTGAAAATTCGAGAACGGTTTTATTGATTGATATGAAATTTGCAGAAAACTTGCTGAATATGCATTAGAACTTAAAAATATAGATAAGAAAATTTTTAAATTGTTTCACCACCTGTAAAGACCTCTTATTAGGACATCTAATAGATGTCCTAATAATAATGGCCCCCATAATTTTGTATTTATTTGTTGTTGAATAAAAAAATGAATTTGAAGATGAACATCATTTTTCGACTTTCTTGCTGTTTTTATCTTAAAAAATTTTTGAGGCCGCACTTAGAATCATCCAATTTTTTAAGTAACTCCTGCTAACGCTGATATATACAGGTTAGGAGCTACTTAGAATCGTTACATTCTGTTAGCAGACTTTTTTACATAAGAAACATATATGCATTTGGTGTCAAGTTTATGGGAGAATTGTAAACAATTGTTAAGAAATAATATTTTTACAAAAAATATGATGGACGTAAGCTCTTTATGCAAAACCAAGCTCTATTGTAGAGGTTAAGGACCACTTCAAAACGTGAAATTTTTTCCGCAAGTTATTTAATACAACAAATATACATGAATATTATATCAAAATAATCAGAAAATCATGAGCAATTGAAATTTAGTCTTTGAATTACCAACTTTTTCGTTACCAATCGTTACCGGAGAATTTCCTCTACTTTACCGGTAATTTCAGTCGTTACCGGTAACTTCTGGTAACGACCCAACACTAGGGTGAGCCCCACTTGAGAATTGTTATGGCCACTTTTCACAAGTTTGGCCGGTATTTTGACGTGGTTATTACGCCAGCGTTCCGAGAGATGTCGCTGCGGTGTAAGGTCTCCGGGCGGTTTGGAAGGGCACTGTAATGAAAATCTTCCTTATCAGCTGAGTCTGAAGTAGCGATGCCGCAGCTCAATGGGTGCGGTGGCGCTGCTGAATGCGTGGCGATACGTTGGCGTACGAAGCTTGAGTCAATGTTGGGTGCATGATCTAATAAATACCTGGTCTAGCCACGCGCAAGTACAAAAACTGAGCCAATCAGAACCCACCTCTTGATTTCGCCATCTTGTCGAAATAGGCGGCAAATGTAAATGATTTTCAAATGTAAAATGTTAGAATTAAAATTTCTGGTATTTTTGATTTATACAAATACTTCAATTCTAATCAAATGTATTGTAATGTTGAAACTGGGTACAGGAAAATACGGATTAAGTATAATTTTAGTTTATGTGTTTCATAACCTCTTCCTGGTGACATGTATGTGTATAAAATAAAATTCAAATCAATTGGGAAAGTACTGAATAAATAAAATTAGATTTTCTCACTTTATGACCTCATTTTATCTCAAAAGTGTTGTTATTTAAAATTATATAATGCAGTGCCCGCGACATATAAAATGATAATTATCATGTTTTATTTATTCAAGAATATTTTTCCTCAATTTTGGAGGAAAATTTGATCGAAAGATATTAAATATTTATTCACAATTATCAATTCTCTTGTTCACTCCTTTTATTTTACAATTTGTAGTACGTTCGTTATATAATTAATACATGAAGGGTGGAACGGGAGAAGTTGGCAAGTGAGCATTTTTTAAAAAAGGGGTTCTTTGTTAGAAAATTCTCAAAAATTCAAATACACACTGAGTCAAAAGGATTTACTCGAAATCATATTTTTGATGGCAGCAGTACGTCAAAGTTGCTTTTTCATAGCCATTAAAAATATAGACTTTTATGATAAAGCTATTTGTTATGATATTCAGAAAAAGGCATATATTTCACTATCTTAATAGTTCAACAGCAGAAAATGTTAATGTTATTATTTATAATTACTTGAATAAGATAAATCTTATGTCACACTGTGACACCGTTGTAAGGAACTTATAAGAATTTGGGAAATCTAGTGTATAAGAATGTGGAAAGTAAAGGTCATTATCCCCTGAATTGCCTCCACATTATATCTTAGGACCTGTCTAGGCGACACGTACCATAAGAGACGTTAGTCAGTCTTTCGGCCTCCCTCAGCCAAGTTGTATCGTATTGTAAACCACCACACTAAATAAAGAATACTTTTACTATAAAAAAGGTAACAAAGTGAATTGATTACTCTCACCTTGTTACAAATTGGCGATCCTGCCACGATAGCGGCAAACGATCCTTTAAAGAATTAGCTACGGCAATTCAAGGAATCAAGAGGCCCTATCTTTGATTCGATCCTCGATTACAATCTGGAGAACTACGGTTCTCCCAGGAAGGACTCCGGACTTCTCTACGGAAAGTTCGTAAAAGCAGGAACCTGTAAGGTATTGGGTAAAATTAAGAGCTGAATTAAGTACGCCTGATTCTACGTAAACCCGATTACCAGAAAGTTCCGTGATAACAATTTTGGGTACGCAACAAACCGCGGTAAAATCGTAGAGCCTGTGAAACAGCACAGTAAGACTCAGAAAAAGACGAGGAAAGAAAAGCAGCATAGCAGCAATCACGCAGCCAAGTCGGAGATACGTCACTGAACACATCCGAGCAGACTAGGACTACGCAGACAGCTACCCGCGAACGACAAGAAAATCGACCACTCGTGCCAATAAGATCGCTTAGTGCCATCCCTACCAATGATATTGAAAGTAACGTGGACGAAGCACGTGAAACTGTGAGACTACCGAGAGCTCAACCCCCCATGGCTCTGAGACAGCCCCCTTCTGGTACTATTCCCGCTAAAGAAATAATAAGAACCATAAAGATTTTAACCGGGCAGGATGGCATGGGGGTAGAAGACTTTATACGATCAGTAAAAAGGGCACGAGACAGGTGCTCTCAACCAAACTTGCTGTTAGACTTCGTTTTAGCAGAAAAGATTACGCAAAATGCAGAAAGAGCAATTAGGTACTTAGAAATTACCAATTTTAAAACTCTTTTTGATGCCATGAGAAAAAATTTAAATCTGACAGGTTCTGTTTCTGCTCTTAGATCTAAGTTAGAAACATGCAGACAAGGTCCTACAGAAACAATAAAAAGTTTCAACGGGCGTTTTAGACAGGCCGTAAACGAAGTAAAATATGCAGTGCAATCAGAACACACAAATAGCATGGAGAGAAAGATTGCTATCCAGTTAGAAGAAAAAGAATCCCTCAAAAGATATATGCTTAACTTGAGAAGAGAAATCGGACTGCAAGCCCAAAAACCAAAGAGCCTATGCGAGGCCCAGAATCAGGCTGCAGAGATGGAGATTTGGTTAAAAGAATCTCAACCAGTACGCCCATCAATACAGCGACCTATGCGGACGTACCTCGGGTCCCGATGCGCAGTGGCGTACCTTCGGTAAAACCTTACCAAGCACATGCTACCGGAAACCAAGTGTCCCGAACAGCTATACCGAATTCAAAAATGCCGCTTCAACAAAGAATGCAGTTAAATTGCCACAAGTGTGGAAGACTCGGACATTTAGCAGCACAGTGCTATGCTAAAACGCAGAATTTTCAGCCAGGACAGTTCCAAAATAGAAAATAGCAATAGAAAATAACAACTACCAAATTGGTTTTGAGAATAAAACTCTAACCATCCATGCCAACCAACTAATGCCATACTATACATAATTTCAGATGTTCCTCGTCTGGATTTTGTGAACGCAAGTGGGAGCGAGTCTAGGAAATTACACCATAACAAACATCAACGGAAACATCTTTTTAGAGGAAGAAGGAAAAGCCCACCTTTACCACGAAAAATGGAATCTCGTCATCTCTGTGAACACAACCAACACACAGCAAAGATCTAATCTAATAGCCAACACACTTAAAGTTGCAGTTAAAGCCTGTGATTCTAGCTGCGCCGAAGATTACGAGATAAGAATGGTAGGTGAACGGTATGAACGACTACGCCAAAGAGAAGAGCTACTCCAACAGGTCATGGGTATTCGACGAACCAAAAGAGGATTGATCAATGCTGTGGGAGAGATATCTAAAAGTTTATTCGGAACCATGAGCAACAGTGACCTTGAAGCTATCAATAAAGAACTTGATCAACTTTACTCAGATAATAAGGATTTACTTATGGTAATGCAAAATCACACTAAAGTCCTGAAGTTAATGCTGGACTCTTCATCGACTGACTACAAAACTTTAGAAGGAATGTTGCAAGCCGAATCTGAGACCGCACATCTGATTAGAGGTAGTCTGAATAAAAACAACAGAAATTTGTTCATAGCTTCTAAATTGATTGTATGCGTAATCCTGATTGACGAATTACATGAGGATATCGAAACGGCATTAGTTGCCATAAATAATGGTAAACGCGGTATAATTCATCCCCAGATTGTTACACCTAAAATATTAATGGACACGATCCAAGAGTTTGAGACCATTCATCGAACTCGTTATCATTTTGATGCAAATCCGGAAAGCTACCAACACATTCTCGACCTCAGCGAAGTCAACGTAGCCTTGATCAGGAAAACTTTGACGTACGTTATTTCGATACCCGTACTCGAGAAAGAAGAATATGTGATTACTCATGTGATCCCTATACCTCAGTTAATACGAAACACTCACATATCACTTATACCTGAACAGGAATACCTATTTACCAGCAAAACTTCCTACGCTCCCACCGATCGCGAAACACTCAGTAAATGTAAATCACTTGCCGAATATAAAATTTGTAACCGAAATCAACCCAACTATAGGCTAATAGACACAAATAACTGCGAGGCTAGTATTCTTAAGAAATATCAAGACTCTGTAGAATGTAGCTTTTCACCTTTCAAACTACATAGTGAGAGTTATATACCAACTACGAAAGGTTATATACTTTTGCCCAGTAGAAAGTTAACTTTAGATTTTCTCTGCCAAGACTCTACAACCTCGATAGAAGTATATACTAACATTTATATTCAGGGTTCTGGATGTAAAGTTATATCAGACAATGCACAACTTTATTTAGAGAAAACGTCTACCTACGAAAAAAAAATTGTATTAAACAAGACGTACGAAACACCTTACGATAAGAATTCGCTAGATACGCTAGAGAGCCACCTAATAACTCTACCTCGACAACTAGATATTAACGTGCTGAAGCAGATGAGACTTAGCCTAGATGATACGCAAAACTTGTTAAATAAGATCGCTTCTCATCATAGAATACAGACTTGGAAAGAAAAGGCCTACGAATGGTTACAGTATATATGATACACTAGCATAGGATTAATCATTTTATTTACCCTGCTCAAATTCAGAGTTTTCGAAAAAATCAAAAACTGCCTTCCTAAAAAGCTATGTTTC
>CAKNWT010302086.1:0-28703 GCA_932066315.1 Andricus coriarius | reverse complement strand
TATGTAAAAGGTTTTTGAAGTTCATTGCACGGCATTTAATGTATTTCACCTTGAAATGACCTTGAACCTGACGTTATGAAGGTAATTAGACCTCGGATTCATATTCAGCGACCCCAAAAACATATGTAAAAGGTTTTTGAAGTTCATTGCACGGCTTTTCCTGTATTTGACCTTGAAATGACCTTGAACCTGACGTGATGGAGGTAAATAGACCTCGGATTCATATTCAGCGCGTCAAAATACATAAGGATAAAGTGGTCTTGTCAAATAGTCATCACCTTTTTTTTTTTGTAAACCAGTGTTATTTGTACAGGTTCGAAGCCCTTGCTGCAAAAAGGGAGACTGTTATAACACCTACGGTTGCGAATAAACAGAAATCATTTCCTTTATTAGAACTACCCAAATTCTCGGGCTTGTATATGAAGTGGGCTACATTCGGTGACCTGTTTGATTAAATGGTGCGGAAAAACATGGACTTGCCTACTGTTCAGAAGCTACATTACCTTAAAGTGAGTGCGACTGGTGAACTCCCTTAATTGATCGCCAGCATCCCGAATACTGAAAATAATTTCGAAAGGACCTGGCAGACCTTAGTGAAGCCGTATGACAAAACTCGATTTGGGTGAACAGCTATCTCGCAAAGTTGTTTTATATTAAATCAATGAGCCGAAAAAGCTCGACAGAACTTCGCTCTTTGCTCATCGACACCTGCGAGATCGTTGGTGTCTTGACGTCGTTGGATCTACCTACGGATTCATACGACTACTTGCCTGTCTATATGACAGCTCATCGGTTGGATAAATGTGCCAGGAAGGCATGGGAGGATCAACTAGGATCTACGAGTACCCACCCCACATTCGATCCGCTCAATCAGTTTCTGACAGTCAAGGTCAGCACATTGGAAGCCGTGGAGAACATGGCCTCTTCTTCGATTAGTCCATCTTCTATCAAGGATAGTACGCATTTTTAAAAGGGCAAGAGAGGTGGGCAGGCCGCCCATGCTCACAATGCTACTCTCAGAGAGTTGTCGTGCTCTTTATGCACAGGTAAGCATTCAATTATGTATTGCCCACTGTGAAACCCCGAAAGGGGTTTCGCAGTGGCCGTAGTTGGGGTAAGTCTTCGGTTTTTTAAACAAAAATCCGGTAACTAATAAAAAATAAGATCACACATCTGTCTTGGCGGGAAATTTTAAATTAGAATGAAAAATGCAATTTGTGATTTTTTTTTAATTGTTTATTGACGTGTTCGAATTATCGGAGAATGCAACAGCATCACTGCAATTTGAATGTGAAATAAATTTCACCTTAGAATAATAAACTTGGTCTCGCAATAATAACAATTTAAAAAAAAAATGATTTATTTAATTATTTACATATCTTGTTGTGTTGTAACGTGCAAAACACGTATGGAAATGGCGCATTACGTAGAATCGTATGAATAAGTTAAGTATTGTACACCCTATTCACGCTTTATAGAACACTAATATTACTCGCATTCCAATAATCTAAAACGCTCTCAGAAATTAAAATAGAAATTATTCTACTATACAGTAGACTTCGCATTTAGTAACAATTTTTCGCAGGAAAAATTTGTAGCAAATAAACAAACATCTACATTCCCGGCACTTGCTTTTTACACACTATTGTCTACATACATTGAGATATCGAGTTTCAAGTTTTGAGAAGGAAATTGAAGGTACTGAATAATTTTATCTGGTCCAGCGTGTTTGCATTTAGAAAAAAAAATTACTTTTCATACATTTTTATTTTGTAATTATAAACAATTTTAATTAATTTGTATTTTTAATCTCTCCGAGTGCAATAACCCGATATCTAAGAATAATGAATCTTTGCGAATAAGGGCGATGATTTTAAAATGTCTGCAAAGGTTGGCAGATTTGGTTATTTTCAATGAGAAATTTACATTTCTCCTGTAAGATATTCAAATAATATTTTTCTCTCTAGTAATAGCCAATTTTTGTGAGGTTTCTGATTGTGCCTTTCTGAGGCACAGTGATATTGTGGGAAAACCAATTTTATTTCATGTAGTCCTGTTGAAATTATATTGACAATGTTTTTTACATGAACTCTTGTCGAACAATAGAATTTATAAAATTTATAGGCAATGTAAATTGGTTTATATAATCTGTTTATAAAATAAACGATTAGCGATGCTTAGCAACATTTTTCTATAGAACAGCATTGGAAATATAACTTCAACAAGATCAGAATAAAAAACGATATCTTGTCGCTTAAGAACGCCTTATGCCTGGCAAAAATTTTTCAGAAAACATGATTGGAACTATAATTTCAGCGAGGTCAAAAGAGAAAAACGATTTCTTTTCGCGTAAAAACGTCCAAAAAGTTGCATTTTTTATACAATTCGTTTATCAAATTAACGAATATTGATGGGATTCAAATTTTTTTTTAGAATACATCATTTTAAATATAATTTCAGCAAGGTCAGAAGAAAAAACGATTTCTTTTCGCTTAAAAATGCCCAAAATGTGAATTCGTTTATAAAATAAACAAATATTGGCAAGTGGCAACAATCTGTTCAGAAAACTTTATTGGCAATATAATTGCAATAAGGTCGGATGAAAAACGTTTTTTTTCGCATGAAAACGCCTAAAATGTGCATTTGTTTATATATATTGTTCATTAAATAAACAAATAACATTAAGTCTTAAATTTTAATGGCCACGTGTCATGCCGATCACGAAAGCAAGCGATTTCAGTGCGGAAATATACTTTGAAGACGAATAACCCCTAATATCGAGTATTTGTTAATACAATCTGTTTATAAAAATTAACTATACAAGTTAACAATTTTCTTATCTTTCTTATACCCCTGTGCATTAAATCCAAGGGTCGAGAAGTATAAGAAAAATTTTGTCTAGAAGATGAAAAATGAAATTGAAAAGATCGACATTTTTTTCGCTGTTTTCATTAATATAAAAATTAAATAATTAAACAAAAAATAAAAAATATACTTTCACCATTTTCTGACGGGTTCCGAGTTTCGCTGACTCGTCACAAAGAGTAAGACTCGGAGAAATTCACAGGCTGTAGTAAGCAATCGAATGCTATTTTTCCTTATTCGACGCTTATCCCATCGTTATTTCTCTTAGTGGCGCATTTCGTATGTCTACACTTGAGATTTTTTTTCCTTAACCGTTGATTTTGAACGATTTTATTTGGATGCAAAAGATTTCGTTTTATGCAATAAGAAGCCTATGTTATACATAAGAAAAAATTCTATCGACAGTTACACTGCGGTAAGTAAAATAAAGCTACGCTTATTTTAGCACCATATAGAGATTTTGTATGAAAAAAAAATCAAGATTGTAGAGTGGTTTACCCCTCGATAGAAGTAAAAAATCTTCTCAAATATTCAAGCCGACCACTTTATCGGTTCTAAAAAACTCGAAAAATTGTTTTTTCTTTGTGAATACTTTAATAGCAACTTGGTTGTAAATAAACATTCGGCGTACCTTGGAATCACTTTTCTATATAGTTATATGAGCAGAAAACGTAGCTTTTAATATAAGAACCGTGCATTCGGGGTTTACGAGAATTATTTACAATTTGTCAGTTAAAAATATACACAGAACCCGTGATCTGTTCGAGAAATTCATATTGAGACTTACGACAAAGATACACTTGGAATGTTCAGCCTAACGACACGAGATATAAAAAGGTGTTAAAACTTAAATTATTACACCACACATTTAAAATTAGAAAACCGAAAATTAAAAAAAATTTTTTTGCTAAAAATCGGCTTTGGAATAGGATTAAAAACCTAACCTTCCATTTCATGCAAAAATAAAAACTCTCACCCAAAACGTTTGTCTCGTTCTGAGAAAATCAAAGTTTAGGATCGCCATATCATAGTATGACAGACATATTTTGCTGAAAATGTGAAAATATTCTTATTTCCATTGAACGATAA
The DNA here is from genome assembly GCA_932066315.1 of Andricus coriarius. Lineage (NCBI taxonomy): Eukaryota > Metazoa > Arthropoda > Insecta > Hymenoptera > Cynipidae > Andricus > Andricus coriarius. Next base: position 24,749 of record CAKNWT010302086.1, on the reverse strand, counting down.
TAATCACAAGAAATATGAATGCCAAAAAGTTGGAAGAAATTATTGTCACGCTCAAATTATAACTCAATTTTAACTAAAATTTTATCCAAAATTTAAAAAAAATTACTGCATCAAAAAATGAGACTACAAATGAATCCCTTTTACCACAATCTGTTTTTGAATCTTAAAGCATTTTTTATGCAATAAATCAATTTTCGAGAAAAATTTTATCTAGTTCTCTACTGCCAACCTTGATATGCACAATACGAAAGCACTTCTACTCATAACCTTTTGCGGGAGCAAGAGTATTAGTGAATTTTCGCATTCTTTTTTGTTCCCTTAATCTTTGTCTTTCCGCAGACAAGTGTTGGTTCAGTTTACATAATTTGAATGGTAGTTGGCTTCGCGTTCCGTTCACGCCAATGCAGCGAGTATGATCAGGGTAATCGGGACACTCGAATTCGAATGTATTTGAGCATCGAAGTGGTGGGACCATAGTTTGTTGGACCATGGGTGGTTAACAAAAAACAGGAAAACTGATTGCCCGTCAGGTGCTTTTACCACCAACCTACGGAGGATGATGAATCCTTACATACATTTTTCCATTCGTGTAAGAAATTAATTATTTTGATGTTAAAGCGTGTCGACCAGTTAGGTTAAGTAGTCAAGATGTTCAATTTATTTAGATAATACGGGCTTTCTTTATTTTTGTAATAAAAATTATGACAAATAATTACTAGGTAAAAAACATCCTTTAGCTCCGATGGGCATCAAACCACACGTAAACTGATTGATGTTCAGATGCTTTTACCACTAAGCTACACATTATCATGAATCCTTTTTCAAACATACATTTCTCCATTCTTTTGAGTACTTAATTATTTTTATGTTAAAGGGTGTCAAGTAGTGAGGTTAAGTAGTCATGATGTCAAATTTATTTCAATCATCTGGTCAATTTTTTAATTTTTTTAAAACAATTACTATAAATAAAAGGAGGTCTTTCGTGTTTCAATTGTGTGCCAATCTACGAATCTTGCCGACGTTTCGTGAACATGGCAGTTCACTTCTTCAGGGCAAACCTGAAACTGAAGTTTCAGGCTATGTTGTTCTTATGTATACTCTCTTCGATGCCTGTGATTGGCCAGAGCTTCCCACTGCGGAGACTGGTCAAACTAGAGTGGCCAATCAAGTATTTTTTTGAAACCCCGAGAGGAGGGAAAACCAAATCGGATTTCTATTATATCCATTGTTCGGGTATTTTAAGATTTCGATTGCTTTTCTATATTTTCTTGGAAAAGTATTCTATGTTTTTGCGATAGCGGTTGTTTTGTCAAATAAAATTCTATGTCCTGTTTCGATATGATGCTCACCTAGTGCTGTTTGCGTGAAATGTTTTAGCCTGACTTTACTCTCGTGTTCCTTTACACGTTGGCTCTCTGCTCTCTCGGTTTCTCCAATATAGACTCTGTCCTACTTTCGCAGGTGGTTTAAGTATAGCTTAGATGTTGTGTTTGTTGAGAATTCTTACTATTTGTTCTGTGATACCTTCGATGTACTGTAGGATGGTGGTCGTTTTTCTCTCTTTCTTCAGTAGGTTGTGTTGAATTGTATTTTACAGTATATTGTCCAATTGCTTTATCAATTTTTTTTTGTGATCGTTCTGTATTAGGATTTGTTGAACGTTTTGTAATTTCTTTCCTAAGTTATATTCATCTGTTATGTAGACAGCTCTGTATACAAGGGAATTGATGACCGATTTTTTTTGAGATGGTTGGTGGTGGGAGGAAGCATGTACGTATCTGTTTGTATGGGTGGGTTTTCTGTAAAAATTCATGTCCTAATGTGTTATCAGATCTTTTCTAAAAACTAGGACGTCCAACAAAAGCAATTTTCCGTTTGTTTCAATTTTCATGGTGAACTGGATATTAGAGTGTAAGCGATGATGAAAAAAATCGGAAAAAGTTTGCAAAATATTTAATACTATTGACTGTATCAGAGTTTGGTACTTTCGTAAAGAGAGATGCCAGGCCGAAACACACAAGGATGTCTTGGGGCTGAATGTGAATCTGTTGTGTCTTTTTGATAAATTCAAAAGAGTTTTGGACGTATATAATAGAGTTTCCTGTGAAAGGATTCAGTTCTTTGATGAGAAAGTGTTACTTCGTAACACTTGTATCGTGGATTGATCCACGTAGTATGAATCTGTACGCGCGAGATTACAATTCAAATTGTTCTAGAAGGTAGATGGGAGGGCACTAAGAAAGAAAGAGAGAGAGAATGAGATCAATCGATTCCGATCCGTGAGGAGCTCCGTCGAGTACGGTTGCCTCTCAGGCAAACGATCTAAAAAATTCCACTGATTACGACTCAGCTAATCAGGATCACCACCACTGATTCCTATCGAACGGAAGTCAGGATGGCATAACTAAAATATATTAAAAACAAGCATCGCGACCGCGAGTGTGCGACGCCCACGTCGGTTCGCCGCGATCACATGGTCGTTTTCAAGTTCATCTCGTGTATTTAATTGTATCAAAGTAAATGGAATAAATCTAGGATTTTTGCGCCATTCGCGGCTTTTTCCCATAATCTCGCGTTTTTCACTTTTACCTACCCAGAATTCCTCATCCTAGAATTAAGCTCGGTTCAAGTGTAGTGAATAGTAAGTTTGAAAAAACGTCCATCGAAACTAGATTGCCTGAGCCACCTAAGGCTAGACAATTGACACAAAACATGGTGCCTCCTGTGAGATCTGAATAAGTTCGTTCATCACATCAAAAAATTCGAGAAACCCGTTGGCTTCTCACGCGCGCGGGTACCGTCGTGCTTCGTTACGTTGAACACATGCCGCATTCAAACAAAGACACTGCGCGCACATCTCAACTCCGCCAGCGAGCGGAAAACCAACAAAAGAACCACGCCACGTGGTTTCGTAAGGGAAAATCGGGCATCGCATGCCACTTCGTCTTTCTCGAATCTGCCATCGCTCCCACCAAGGATACCTCACCCAGTCGGCCGTTGCTGCACAGGAGTTTTGGAAGGATAAAAGATAAGTACCTTCTTCTCATTTCTATAATTGCTATTCGTATTGTGATTTACGGTTTTGGTGAGGAGGTTATGGCTGTTTGCCGCCAAACTTCCTTGTCACATTTCGAAGTGAAATGATTCATGATTCGAACCTCGGCGTTTAGGCTCGCGAATAAAGTCAGTAATTTTATGGATTAAAATTTGATCTATTTTAATTCCATTTCATTTGAATTTACTTTCGCGAATCAATTTATTGAATAATACGGATTAATCTTTTAGCAGTTTTAATTCCATTTTTATTTGTTTTCGCGAATCAGTTTAGTGAATTTAATAGATTAAACTTTATCAGTTTTAATTCCATTTTCATTTTAATTAATTGTCGCGAATCAATTTATTGAGTACAATGGATTAATCTTTTAGCAGTTTGAATTCTATTTTAAGCTGTTTTCGCGAATCAGCCTACTGAATTTAATGGATTAAACTTTATCAGTTTTAATTCCATTTTCATTTTAATTAATTTTCGCGAATCAATTTGTTGGGTACAATGGATTAGTCTTTTAGCAGTTTAAATTCTTTTTAAATTTGTTTTCGCGAACCAGTCTAGTGAATTTAATGGATCAAACTTAATCAGTTTAAATTCCATTTTCATTTTAATTCATTTTCGCAAATCAATGTATTGAATACAATGGATTAATCATTTAGCAGTTTTAATTCCATTTTAATTCGCTTTCGCGAATCAATTTATTGCATCTAATGGATTAAACTTTCACCAACTTTAATTTTATTTTAATTTGTTTTCGCGAATCCATTCAGTGAATTTAATAGTTTAAACTTTTATCAGTTTTAATTCCATTTTCAGTTAAATTCATTTTCGCGATTTAATTCGGTGAATATAATGGATTAGAGTTTTTTTAAATTTTAATTTCATTTTGTTTTTCATTCGTTTTTGCGATTAAGTAAAGTGGATTAGGATTTATGGTAATTTTTATTACATTTGTTCTTCATTCGTTCTCGTGATTAAAATCAGTGAATCAAATTTCGCGCTCAATAGTCTCATACTTAGTGTCTCTACATTAGCTCTGTTGATGCGAAGGGTACTGTCACAGTTAACCTGGTGTGTAGTAAATCTAGGGTAGCTTCAGTAAATCGGGTCACAATTCCATGGCTAGAACTTTGTGCAGCTTCAATTCTCAAAAAACTGTACGTCGAAGCAAAGGCGCAATTCGAATTTCCGATAAAGCGAGTGACCTTCTGGTCCGATTCCACAAGCGTATTGTGTTGGTTGAAAAAGGCTCCTCATTTGCTGAGGACCTTTGAATCGAAAAGGGTGGCCGATATGCAATCTCTAGGAGATCAAGTCCAGTGGCGACACGTCAGATCGGAAGATGATCCGGCCGATTCGCTTTCTAGGGGACAAGTACCATTAGATTTCATAAAAAACAAGTGTTGGATCACAGGTCCCAGCTGGTTAGTTCAACCTGAAAGGGAATGGCCTAGGTCTATCGAACCATCGTTGGTGGAAGTGCCTGGGTTGAAAGGGGGTGTTTGCTTGCTCAATATCGCGACATGTGACTATATCTACTCTCGGGTTTCGTCATTCAAACATCTTACAAGACTCGTTGCGTATTTTCTACGTTGGAAAAACCTAAAATCCCAGAGAGATCGTCCACTATCATGTCAGGAAATGATCGAGGCTGAACGTCGTTTGGTTGGGATGATACTACGTGAAAGATTCTCGGAAGAGATCAAGCTTCTCGCTAGCGCTCTGGTGGCTTCTGCCGGGGAGACCACAGTGGCGCATCGAAAGTCTACCTAATTCGATAAGTTGAATCCTTTTCTCGACTTGTGCGATCTCATTCGCCCGGGTGGTCGTTTGAAAAAGTCAGATTTGATCTACAATAAAAAACATCCTCTCTTAATACCTAGCAAACACCCAATTACAGATCTTATCATTCGTCAATGTCACGAAGACAATAAGCATTCCGGTATCCAATTGACTCTATACACTCTCAGAGAGAAATTATGGATTTTAAATGGAAAAAATCAAGTCAGGAATATCGTTCATCAATGCGTCGAATGTATTCGACAACGACCTAAAATGATGCAGGCTAAAATGGCTGTCTTGCCTGAAGTTAGGGTAAAGGAAGCGCCAGCGTTCAGCCGCACGGGAGTAAATTTTTTCGGTCCTATTCTCAACAAGGAAAAGAAGTTTCGCAATAAAAGTTTCATCAAAACCTATGGTTGTGTTTTCATTTGTGTGGTGTCGAAGGCGGTGCATATCGAACTTGCAACTGATCTCTCGAAAGAAGGTTTTTTGGCAGCTTTGCGTAGACTTATCAGTCGAAGAGGCGTTCGAGAACAGATGTACTCGGATAATGGTACAAACTTCGTAGGGGCTGATAAAGAACTTCGCGAGATTTACAATTTATTCGACAAGGCCGAATTCAAACAAGCGATGGGAAATTTTTCCATATCTAAACGCATCGAATGGCACTTCAATCCACCTTTGTCCCCTCATTTCGGCGGTCTTTGGGAAGCAGCCGTAAAGAGTTTCAAACATCACTTGAAGCGTGTGCTAAAGGATCAAAAACTAACGTATGAACAAATTAACACTTTGTTAATTGAAATCGAAGCAATTTTAAATTCGCGGCCTCTATACGCTCTTTCGGCTGATCCTAATGATCCGTTAGCTATAACTCCTGCACATATATTAATAGGTCGACCTTTCAATTCTTTATGTTAGAAAAATCTCGTTTCAGTTCCGGACAACAGACTGTCGACCTACAACTTCATCACCAAGACTCGACAGGACTGACTGACGACAGGCTGACTGAACTAGTTTGATTTTTTTGTGGTATGCTTGTAAATAAGTTATATCGTAATAACCATTTAATAGTAGGATTTGAGTTCAACTCATTGTACATAGTGTAAATACGTTAGATTTCTTTCAAATCTTTAGTTTAAGGACAATGTCGAATCAAGTTGTCAAGCAATTTCAAACATGACTTCACTGTGATCAGCTACCAAATCATCGGAGCAGTCCCTCCAAAGGAAACTGACTTCAGTATTACTAATTTTACCTATCTTTCAAAGTTTACGTAGTTTATCGTTATAAATTAATATTAATTCTAAGGTAAACATATGTGTATATTCCATTTTATTTATTATAGTTAGGTCTGATTCTGCTTGATTCAGTTGAATGTAATTCAACTCATTGCGCAGCGTTGGCCGGGAGCATGTTACATCGTAACACTTGTATCATGGATTGATCCACGTAGTATGAATCTGCACGCGCGAGATTATAATTCAAATTGTTCTAGAAGGTAGATGGGAGAGCACTAAGAAAGAAAGAGAGAGAGAATGAGTGTCAAAGAGCGGGCGAGAGGCGTTAGCTACCGCGCACTCAGTCGTGTTCGATCCATCAATCGATTCCGGTCCGTGCGGAGCTCCATCGCGTCCGGTCGCCTCTCAGGCAAACGATCTTCAAAATTCCACTGATTACGACTCAGCTAATCAGGATGTCTTCTCACCACCACTGATTCCTATCGAACGAAAGTCAGGATGTCATAACTAAAATATATTAATAACAAGCATCGCGACCACGAGTGTGCGACGCCAACGTCGGTTCGCCGCGACCACGTGCTCGTTTTCAAGTTCATCCCGCGTATTTAATTGTATCAAAGTAAATCGAATAAATCTGGGTTTCTTGCGCCATTCACGGCTTTTTCCCATAATCTGACGATCGGTCTGAGTGGAATGTTGTTTTTGTGGATTGTTGGGAGTCCGTAAAGATTCGGAGAGATGGGTTTAGTAGGTATCAAATTTAGATATTTTTTTCTGTCAAGCTTAGAGTCTTTCAGACGGGTATTTGTTTTGCTGACTATTGTTCCTGTGGGGTCGTTTTTAAATTGTTTATATGTATCGTCAGTTAGAAGGTCCATGATTTTATTGTTGTAGTCTACTTTATTCATTATTACTGCTGTGTTGCCTTTATCTACGGGTAATATTGTGATGTCTTCATTCCGATTGATTGCGGTTTTTCCTTGTTTTGTTAACTTTGAGGAGGGAAGTTGGGTTGAGCTAAGATGTTGGCCGTCCTAAGGCGTATGTCATTTGCTTTTCCGGATGAGAGGGTATATATTGCGGATTCCAAATTACTGATGATTTCTTCTCTCGGTATTTTTTAGGGATCTACTGCCAAATCATATCCTTTAGAAAAGGCTGAAATCATTTCATTGCTGAGAGGATTGTTAGAGATGTTTTTTACTGTGTTAGTTAGTGGTGTGTGTTTTTCTCAAAGTAATTTGTCAGTTTTTTCAGTAGAAGATCTTTAATCCGTTGGGATTGGTCAAATGTAATGCTGTCCAATGCAGACCAATTTTCAAACCTGAGGAAGGCCAAAATCTTAGCCCAAGCCCAACTTCGCTCCTCAAACTTAACAAAAGAAGAAAAAACAGCAATCAGTCTGAATAAAGGCATCATAATATTACCCACAGACAATGACAACAACCTAGCCCCGACCTCCAATCTCACCCGTAATAGCCAACATCTTTATGGAACATCTAGAAACTAAAATCTTCAACCAAATCAAACTTAAACCGGAATTTGGTGCCGTTACATTGACGACACTTTTGTCATATGGAGACATAGAGTTTAAAGAAAACCTACCCATACAAACAGATACGTTCATCCTTCCTCCCACCACCAACCATTTCAGAAAAAAACGGTCATCAACTCCCTTGTACACAGAGCTGTCTACATAACAGATAAAGATAACTTACAAAAGAAATTACAAAAGGTTAAACAAATCCGAATACAAAACGATTACAGAAACAAATTGATAAAGCAATTAGAAAGTACACTCAAAAAAATAATTCAACACAACCTACTAAAGAAAGATTTAGAAAAACGAACGCCATCCTACCATACATCGAAGGTATCACAGAACAAATGGAAAGAATTCTGAAAAAACACAACATTCAAACCATATTTGAACCACCTGCGAAAATATAACAACTTCTAAATAACCCTAAAGATAAAAAGGCACCTCTCAGTGATCGGGGAGTACATCAAATCCGTTGCTCTTGTAGCAAAATCTATATTGAAGAAACAGGGAGAGCGGTGGTCCAACGTTTAAAGGAACATGAGTCAGGCTAAAACATATCACACAATCAGCACTAGCTGAGCATCATATCGAAACAGGACATAGCATTTTATTTGACAAAACGACCGCCATCGCAAAAACATACAATATTTTCCCAATTAAACGTAGAGAAGCAATCGAAATCTTAAAAGACCCCAATAACATCAATAGGGACAATGGATATAATACCAATCCGATTTGGCTTTCCGTCCTCCCGGGCTTTCAAAAAAAGACTTGATTGGCCAATCAAGTTCAAACAGTCTCCACGGTGGGGCGCTCTGGCCAATCACAATCATGGTAGAGAGTATATATAAGAACAACGTAACCTGAAGCTTCAGTTTCAAGTTAGCCCTGAAGAAGTGAACTGGAATATTCACGAAACTTCGGCAAGATTTGTAGTTTGCAAAGGATTGAAACCCGCAACCCCTCCTTTTATTATAATGAATCATCCTGAAAGCATTGCATCTATTATCAATTATTATAAATATTTATAAGCGAAAAAACATCATATAGTTCCAGACAGAGTCAAACCACACGTAAACTGTTTGCCGGTCCCGTGCTTTTACCACTAAGCTACTGGGATCGAGAATAAGTTTCGTCAAACTCGTACATGATGTTTTTCGATAAAACATTCTACGTACACATACATTTTCTATACATTTGATAAGTTGGCTATTTTGATGTTAATGGGTGTCGACCAGTGAGGTTGTAACAATGCAAAATTTGGGCCCAAAAATTATTATTTTATTCATTTAGTTATGCGAAAACTGGTTTCTTCCGTTCTCTTAGATATTTTTGCTTAGTTACAGGTTTTAGTTAAGCCGCCCATGCACCTTCCTCCGTTTTGACAGCAACTGTGGTAACTCACCCAAAGCGGGCGAGTGACGCGCTCGGCAAACGACAAGCCACGCTCTCCTTCTTTCAGGATCCACCGGGCGGAACGTATGAGTCGCGCTTTGCTTGATTCTTTTGCTGTTCTTCTTGCGTTTAGTGAGGTATAGTAAATTTGAATCAGCTTTATTTTCCTTAGTGTAGGGAAGGTCTACTTTTTATAACCGGAAAGCTTGGGATCCTCGCGGATCGTCGTGTTCTGATTTTTGTGTGATTTGGTCTTTCTGCTTTGGTTTTTGCTTAGGGTAGGAACACGAGGAACTCCCTTGGGTGCTTAGTCCTTCCTTCCTGTCGCGCTAAAATGAGAACCACGTGCTAAAATTTCACTGTTATCGTCGATGTTGTCCGATGACTTCTTGAAGCCGTCTTGGCCTCGTGTCGGGCAGTGATCCCTTCGTAGTAGCAAACCCAGCAGAACGATACAATAGAACTATAAAACAGATAATGAAAACGTGCATAAACAACGATCACTCCACCTGGGACGAACACATTGACGATTTACCCTCGCATTTTTAAATTTAGGTCGTGAATAAGAACCAATTCACTCCCTCAGAAAAAATTTAGAAGCCGATAGAGAGATAGAATTCCAAAGCGTAGATAAATAGATAGACAAACTAAGAAGGATGCAAATAATAAAAGAGGAAGTACATAAAAAATTAGATAAAGCGAACGAAAGACAGGCTAATAACTATAACTTAAGGAGAAGACCCTTAGAATATAAAATAGGCGACAGGGTACTAAAGGTAGTAACAAAATTATCAAATAAGGCAGATAAAAAACAGCCAAACTGTATGATAACCATGAAGGCCCTTTCATGATAAAAAAGAAAATTTCCTTAGCAATATATGAATTAAAAAACCTGAAGGGAAAAAGCATTGGAAAATGGAATATAAATGACTTTAAATTAGAAAATGTAACTATAGATAATGGCACATAAGCGTAAGAAATATAAAAGAGCTTAAGTCAGAATAGTTGGAGCAAACACGGCATTGGATCAATAGCATTAACGACACAAATGAACTCAAAAAGAACTGTAAACAAAGCTCTGAACACAACTACTGTGAAACGACTCTAACAAACAATTTGAAAGATAACAGTATTTTGACTCTTAATACAAGTCAAAAGTAACAGTCTTCTTTGAGAAGAAAGAAAAAGACGATAATATAATAAAAATACAAGAAGAAAAATAAACCTTAGAAAGGAAGTACAAACAGTGAGACACAGAATTAAGCATTTTATAACAGGAAACAAATTGAATCTGACTTTGATTTACAAATGTAATAACAATTGAACTCAAACAAAAACAGACTTAAAGCACAATCGACAATAAAATAATAAAATTTGTTTCAGTAAGAAGATAACCATGAAGGAGGATCAGATTCGAAAAAGACAACGAGAGAACAGGAACTCAAAGCACAAAACTAGGGACAATTGCAAGAAACTACAATATCAATTTCTTGAAGGATTATTATTTGAATTTATTTAAATACAACATAAACTTTTTTTCAACGAAACATAATTTAAATTTAGAAAAATCTTACAACCTCAGACTCCTACAGACATATTTACTCATAATGAAACCGAAACATAATTATTGACTAGATTTAACATTATTAAAGCAAAACACAAGAGGAAAACAGCAGATGTACAAAATTCTGCTTAAATGCCTTTTTTTATACTATCAGACTTGGACGAAGACATTACGAAAATTTCAAGTATATACCCAGACCTCCGCGGGAGAGGGGGGTGTAACAGAATTGTTACTACAGTGTGTCCCAAATTTATAGGGCCACCTACTTTTTTTTTAATAATTTTTTTTCTACTTAAGCAAATTGCATCAAATTTTTTGAGTGTGTTATAGAATTAAATTGACGATTTCTCTCTGAATTTTTTAAGCCTAATTTGAGTCGTTCGTTTTTTTAAACAGTTATAGTGAAAAAAGTGGTGTCCCACATAGGCCAGTTGAAAAAAATTCAATTTTTCGAAAACATTGCTTTATTCAAGCATTTGAAGTTATTTTAACCAATAATTATTTAAGTAATTGAAGCTTCATTTACAAAAAATTAGTAGGCAATTGCGTTTCCATTGTTCTTGAATACCATTTTCATTCGTTTTGGCATTGAATCATTGAGATTTTTAAGACTTCTTGCGCTGATATTGTCCCACGCTGACTTTACCGCTTCCTTGAGCTCTGCAATCGACGCATATTGCTTGGCGTTGTCATAAACACTGTGAACCATCATGCTCCAAACATTTTCAATCGGATTAAGGACCGGAGAAACTGCAGGCCACTCAAGTACTGGAAACTTCGTAGCGGCTAACCAATTCTTGGTCGACTTGCTGGCGTGTATTGATGCGTTGTCTGGTTGAAATGTCAACCGAGCAGAGCGGAATCGTCGAATTTAGGACTAGAGATGTCCTTCCAGCACTGCTTGATAATCTTTGCTGTCCAATTTATGGATAACAAAAGCCAAGCTAACTTTTCCGTAACCGCTGTTGCTGCCCCATACCATGACAGATCCGCCTCCAAAGTTTCGAATGAAAAAAAACGAGTTTCTTTTCGAAGATAACGCCAATGGTATCGTAATCCATCTGGACCATCATAATTAAACTTTTTTTTTTATTAGACCAGATAATCTAAAACACATGTACAAAACCGAAATCCTAATTTGATACTGCGTAGTCTAAAAAAAGTAAATGGTTGAAAATGAAAAAAATACATAATGCATAACGCACCTTCGACCATTCTTGCGTCCAATGCAGCTTTCCGTCCGAAAAATTGTAGCGTACCTGCATGTGATGAGGCTTTAGCTTCGGCGCTTTCTGAACTTCCTCGCAAATTGGTGTAATCTTCGACAAGAACCTCGTTTTTTTCCACCCGAAACTTTGTTGGCGGATCCGTCATGGTATGGACAGCAACTGCGGTTTCGAGAAAGTTAGCTTGGCTTTTGTTACCCATAAAATGGATAGCGAAGAGTATCAGGCAGTGCTTGAAGGACATTACAAGCCCTACATTCGACGATTCAACTGTGCTCGGTTGACATTTCAACAAGATAACGCGACCATACACGCCAGCAAGTCAACCAAGAATTGGTTAGCCGAGGCGAAGATTCCAGTATTTTAGTGGCCTGCCGTTTCTACGGACCTTAATCCGACTAAAAAGGTTTGGGGCATGATGGTTTTTGAGGTTTGAGGTTTGAGGAATTTGATATAACGGACGTGGTCGGGTGAAAATAAGTTTAGATAGAAATTTGTCGTTACAAGGTAAAGTAGTCAAGATTTTCTTATTTCGAACATCTAGTCAATTTTGTTATTCTTTTGATAACAATTATTACAAATATTTATTAGAAAAAAAGATCCTTTAACTCCGGTGGAAATCGAACCACACGTGAAGTTATCTCAGGCCAGGTGCTTTTTCTTTTTTTTTTAATATATATTTGTAATAATTGTTATTATAAAAATATAAAATTTACCAGATTGTTACGGTTCACAAGATCGCCAATAATATTCTACAATATTATACATTCAAACGTTACTTTTATTCAATATGGCAAGATTAAGATTTGAACTAGACAGGTGCTAGCTGAAACCAACATCGTGACGATACAAGGGGGCGAATTCTAGATCTTTCTACTTGTTGCACATACTATGCGGTCTGGCAAAATTTCAGGACCTAACATTATATGCCATAGTCGCTGTAGCCATTCTAAACTGCTTTCTTTCAAGCCTTTTGTTTTCTTTGAGTTGACATTTCATTAATTATATTTTGCACATTATCTAAACTGAGTCGTTTGTTCCAAAGTTTCACAATATCAAATTGTTTCGGCATTTGAATCAATCACCGCTCTAGTTCTCCAAGCCTCCTATGTGCCGCAAATTATAAGTCCCATTCACAAAGACTGTCGTATTTAAGTTTTTTGGTAAATCTCGTTTGTCGATTTCCACAAATTATATCTAAATTAATCTTATTTTTTGATATCACAATGTATCCACCTTTGACGAAAATAAAAGCTACTTTATTTAATAAATACGGAGATGGGGCACATTTCTACTTCACGCTGCCTATCAATAAGTTGGCTTCACATGAATTAGTTTCTTGAACTTGTAGGTTTGGTTGATTTCTTTTGCAAATGAAATATTTATTAAAAATTTACATTTATAATTGTTTTCTTTGTCTGTTGGTACGTAAATGTCTTTAAACCTGATTATTAGATCGTAATCAGGGATCAGCGCGATGAATATGTTATTTAATTTTCTTAGGGCCGGGATTATCCATTCAATGGATCCTTCTTCTTGTTCGACGACTGCGATATCAATTATATAGGTTAATAATCCATTCAGTACCGCATCTCTGTTGATTTTATCGTTTCATCTATGACTTCTATTCTTATTAGATAAGTAGATAAACATTTATTTTTCCACCTGCTGGCCTTAAAGGATTGACTTGCTTACACTTTCATTTTTTACAGAATTTTCTTAGAAACTAACCTTTAAAAACTAGCATCCATCCACGCCTTATCTCTAATTCCGCTCACTCTTATTGCCTTGCCTTTCCTCGCTTCGCTTCGTACGCATGCCCCTACTTTCTCTCTTTGGCTCGCATTGCCAAACTCTGTCTCTGCGACTAATACCTAATAATTATCTACTATTTACAATATTTACAGTTTGCTTATACCTACTTCCTCTTCTATTTACAATCTCTCCTTCTCCATTCCTCTTCCTCCTTCCTTCTCTTCTTCTCCATCTTACCGAACACACACTTCACCAATGCTACTGCCCGTTTGCCCCCCCCCCCCATTCATGCATCAATCCATCCATGCTTATCCCACTACTTTGCACCTCCACGAACTCCTCCAACCAGTGCTCCACTCTTGCATCCCCCTTCCCGCACGGTTCACACAACTTTTTTTCCCTAGAAAGCCAGAACCTATTAAAGCCCTCCATACGCCCACATCTCACCCTCGCTATAGGCTCCTGACTCCCTTTCTCTCCTTTCTCACACAAATATTGTGCTCTCTTCCTTGGTATAATCCACCCATAGTTCCCTTTAAACCTTGACTCTCTTATTCTCTCCCCCATCCGTGCTGCCTTCTCCCCTTCCATGCCGTTTTTCTTAATCATCTCATGTACCTTTCTTCCTTCCTCGTTCATCTTTCTCACTTCATCCACCTACAGTCCATTCGTTCTAAGACTTCTATTCCTATTTCATTTGAGATTAAGGTTAGTATTAGTTTTTTTATTGAACTTAAGCCCTTATTTTGTAAACTGGGTGGCATTTCACTATATGTTCATCTAAGCGTTTTGTAATTAGATTTTTCAAAGCTGGATGCATTCTGTCTACATTACCGTTTGCTTGTGAGTTAAATTATGTGGTTTTTGCATGTTTTATTTTCAATGCTTCTTCGAATTGTTGCATTAATTCTAATGAGAAACAGTGAAACCTTTGGACCTCTAAGAGCTATTTTGTCAGCCGGTGCCGGAAACTCGATAACGAAGATGGTTCGTTTCTCGAAGTCGAGAAGAACTATGTCAAACCTCGAGTGTGCAACAGAAACAATTGTCGAGAATATAAAGTTCCAGTATATTCGACAATTCTCATTCTCGACAGTTGAATCTATTTCCCTAGGAGCGTTTTGCGGAGCGGTAATGGGGCTGATACCGTAAGAGTGACAGAGATGTTAATAAACCACTCTTACTGCCGCATTGTGCCTTTGGATGTAGATCCATCCACATTTCTGTGGGAGATGCCGTGCATATTCTTCACGAGGAGCTGTTCGCGGAAGTTTTTCTCATATTCTTTCATAATCCGGGCCTTCAGCAGTGACTACTCGAGATGGATAAGATTTGATGCATTGTGCTCATCCCTGATATTGAAGTCAAGGCCGAGGGTTTCAGCAGCCTCCTGCTCTGCTTTGTACAGAAACGCCCCTTTGCCCACTTCTTCGTGTTTGCTGACCAATTCAAGAAGAGGGTCCTGTCCATTTGCGACTACATGTGCTGTACCCAAAATAATCCTGTTGTGAAGACATTCAAGATTTAGTATTTCGCGACCACCTTGACGGCGTCAGATGCAAAGTCGCGGAACAGAAGATTTAAGGTGCTTGCTTTTGTTCATGTGCATAACCTTTCGGGACCCGATATCGAGGGATCTGAGCACGTTCTTCGTTCATGGAACCACTCCAAATTAATAGAGTACTAACGGGACGGCCAACATGTTCGTCGCAGATACTTTGTTTCTGGCCGACAGTTCGGAAGACCAAATCCGTCAGATGAGACGTTTGTATCTGCATCGGAGAGTATCCTTTATAGATGTCACGTCCTGAATGCAGCTCTGTGGCACGCCCAGGTCTCTCCAGCGCCAAAGTGTCGTATAGCGCTTCTGTCGACGAGCTCAGGGTCTTCCGGGAAGCCATTTAATTATCCTTTCTTCAAATAAAAGTTGGGGCATTTTCTAACCCGAAGTCCATTCCAATCTCTTGAGTGTACTCTTTGACAATGTCTAAAGCTATATGTAGTTTCTCTTGATTTTCAGCATTACATAATATTTGTGTGACATAACTATTGCTTACATAATTATTATGTGAAGTATTTAAATATTTTCATTAATTTAAAAATATTGTTTTATTTAAAAAGAAGTGCAATCTCACCAACATCATGTACGAATCAAGCACTTTCGCCAAGGAAAAGGTTAAAATTTGAATCAATATAGAAATTGATTGAAATTGAAATAATTGAAATCAAAGTTTGCCAAGTAATTCTAAACTGATAACTTTTCAATTGGCGAAATTGTTTGCATGGTTTTTGGGGGGTTTTATAATTTTTGTAAGATTATAAATATTACCTCATAGAACATTTTTTTTAGTTCGCAGTTAAATTTAATTAGAAAATATAAAAAGTTTGCTTCATCAGAATTTTTAAGAATTAGAAATTAATTAATGTTTACAAAACACTACGAACTCCCTTTTATTGTGACAGTTCCGATATTATCGATCAAAATTGATCGGAAGATTGTCATGAGACGATATGCTTAGCAGCAAATGAATGCACGAGAAGTTGGCTTCAGAATTAGTTTCGAAAACGACCGAAACCGTTCGAACTATTTTAAATCCTCGTATCAAAATGCAGCACTACACATGTATGCCTATGCAGTATAAACATTATCAAAAATTTTCTCCTGTTCTCACACTCGAGTTAAAGTACCAAAAATGGCAAAAATCACGACAAATTTATTTGTCCTTGTGATTTTCAAGCCAATAATTTTTTTTCGGATCCGGGTGAATGGAAAAAGTTGTTTATTATGATGATATAAGTGCCTATATGGTATAGATCTTATAAAAAATTATCTTATGTTCGATATTTTAACTTAATTGCGCGAACAAAAGATCTGTTTTGATCACGTCGATAGTGCATAAGCACTTATATTAGCATAGTTTTTGCATTAGAATATAGATCTTATTAAATTACACATTTTCCTGTAGAATATTTATTTTTTTTATTATTATTTTAAAAGCAAAATTAATTTTTACAATAAAAAACAAGAGTACCTTGTAGTTTTTTCCATTTACTGAGAGAGATTTTGATTTTTAATAATTCATTTATTATAGTGCTCTTATAGATCTTAAAAACCTCTATTTTATATTAAACATGTTTCAATACATTCAACAGTATTCAAGAAAAAGTTAATAAATGTTTTAAAAATGATTCTTTACTTTGAAAAATCGAAGACAATTCGAATTCAAAAGTGACAGGCTATAAAAAACGAAACTTATCATCACTTACGAAGTACTAACGGTCGACCATCACTTATAAAATAAAATTACACAAAGATAATAAACCACTCAGACCAGTAGCACCATTCATTGAATTAACATTATACAACTTGTAAAAAAAATATTTAACTTCGATCCTAAGCAAAACAACATCTACCCGAGTAATCAAACATAGTTGGAATATTGTAGAAAAATTAAAACATATAAAAATTGCAGATAACCATACGATTTTCTCGTTATATTCAGTATCAATGTTCACTTACAGCGATACAAACATCGTATGTGAACAAATATATCAAAAATGGAATGTGATAAAACAATATACCAATTTAAACTATTCACATTTTATTTAAGCAATTAGTCTCTGCATGAGAAATTCATATTTACAATTTGATTTTCAAATATACAGACAAAAAAACGGAACCACGATGGGTTCACCCATATCGTCAAACGCTGCATAATTAGTCATGCAAGATATAGAAGAAAAAATCCTAAAGAACAAAAATTTGAAGCTTCTTTTCTATTATCGATACGTCTATGATTCGATATTGTGTACCGAAAAATACCAAGTACTTACCATTCTAAATGAATTCAACAAAATAGATGGCTATTTAAAATTTACTCTAGAAAACCCAACAAACAAACATATTAACTTTTTAGATGTAAATCTAATTTTGAGAAAGGGTTGATTGAAACAGATTGGTATGAAAACCCATCGGCAACTCGCAAAAACATTACATTATTTATCAAATGACCATTTAAACTATAAGAAAGGAATGATATTCTCAATGTTAGACAGAGCTATAAAACTTTCAAAACCTCACTTCCACCCTAAAAATATTACCATAGCTACACAAAATTTATTGAAGAATAACTACTCGTACCATTTTATTAGGACAATCATAGATCAAAGATTAAGAATGTACAACACTAACATCACACAACTAAACAAAAAGAAAGAAATTTATTTTAAAAGAATACTAGTGGTGCCGTTTTTCAAAGAACTATACCACCAAACTTCAAAAATTTGTAAAAAATTAAACATCCATACCATTTTTTACACAAAAAATAAATGACAACAAACTTTACTACATATACACAGAGATCCTACACCAAAGTTTGAAAAAACAAATTTTTTATTGAGAATAACCTGTATAGACTGCGGACATGTATATATAGGCCAAACAAAAAGACCTTCAAAGGCTAGAATATCTGAACATCGATCAGATCAAAATCATCATCCAAAAAAGACAGCACTATGTAAACACACCACCGAATAAAACATAAATTTAATTTTAATGAGGAAAAAGTTAAAATTTTAGGAATAGAAAACAACTATCAAAATATAAATATTATGGAAAAGTTTTTCATTGTTAAAAATATGAACTCGGTAAACTTACGAAGAGACACTTAAGTGTAATTTATCATGATTTAATCGAAACTTGCGACTAAATTTCTTCTCTTACCATCGGATCTGAAGCATGCGCATTTACTTATTTCTAACTTTAGTTCATACACTCTGAAGGTGTCTGAAGCAGCACAAAAATGTAGCTGTACACTAATTGTGTACACTTATCATTAGTTTAAACAATAGTCACACCATTTTTTACACCAATTTATAACAGTAAAATCAAAAACAATATTGAAAATATCAAACTCAAAACCATTAAATACTCATTTTTGTAAATAACTCCAAATACCTATTTCACATTTAGTGAGGCTACGAAAACTTAAAGGAAAATGATTTCTGTGACTTCCTAAATATATGAGAACTACCACTCGTTTTTAGTATTTAATTTGGATGAAAAGTACACATTTCGGTAAATTTAATTTTTTTTTATTATACCATTATAGGCCAGTCGGCAGAGAAACAAAAGGTCATTTTTGACATTAATTCCGACTAAAGAATTTATGATTTTAAAACGTTTTCTGGGTCAATATAAGAAAATTTTTTCGTTATCCCCCTCCCCAACCTCTGGGTATCTTTTGGCAGTGGCGTAAACTTTCGAAAAACAGTTTTTGATTCATAGCTCGTTTGTTTATGGTTTTTTTTGCAAACTCTGCGTCTACGAAAATTGAAAAAATAACATTTTCCACAACAAAGGTTTCATTTATTTTTTTCATACGACCTATATTTTTCGAATAATAGCCGAAAAAAGTCCAAAAATTTGTAAAAAATGTTGAAAACATGCACTTATGATAGTTCTGAAATAACGTTGCATAAATTTATGCACTGATTGTCGGTGAGATGAATGTTAATAAATAAATAATACACTAACAACTTTTTTTTTTATAAATAACTTTATTAATGCAATAAATGTTTTTATTGTATACGGGAATCACAATTGTGAGTCTACGTATGTCAGTATTTGAGACCACTAACTCGAAAAATTTAGAGAATAGCTGAGTCCCTTAGTCGTTGGAATGTTGAGAAACATCTACATACATTTATGGTTGATTTTGAAGCAATCTATTTAGATTGTTACATTTTCCAAATAGAAAAAGAATCAATCAAAAGTTTAATGTATTTCTAACATTGCTAATATTTAATGCATTCTTCTTTCAAAAATTTTAAATAAGAAAGAGGGTTTTTTCAAGAAATTGAGGTAAAATTATTTAGACTTTATTAAAAGAATTCTTAAAATATTTATAAGGAAACCCTGCAGATTGGAAGGAATCATGAATTTAGTGTCTGAAATCTATTTTATCTTGAAAATGTTATGCAAAATGAGCATGAAAAAGGCTCAAAATAAAAAAAATAAAAAACAGAATTCCAAACTATCTCACTTTTCGGCTCATTAGAGACAAAAATAACCAAATGAAAAAAGAGGGAGAAAAAGTCAACCAAAAACCAATCTCTCGCTTTTTCCTTTCTCCGTCCTTTTTATGCTACCAGGAACCAACATGTTTCGGGGCCAATTTACACCCCCTCATCAGAGATGGTTTATAAGAAAACTACAAGGTCTAATTGAAAATTCTTATGCTAGTTAAATAATCGAAACATAATACCTGCAATTAAAGAGGGGTATACCAACAACCATACCACACTGGAAGCACCAGTTCCCGTGAGATCACTGAAGTTAAGCAGTGTTGGGCGCGGTTAGTACTTGGATGGGTGACCGTCTGATACTACTGCATTGCCGTTGGCGGTCGTGGGCTATGTGAGCCCACACTTGTAGTTATTTACTACAAGAAACTATCCACCTAAAAAACACTACCCGAATCGGGTAGTGTCACGCTTACCCCTAGAGGCTCGCAAAAAGGGAAATAGCTTAATGATATACATACTATACGTACACAAATACGCAGAAACATACATATGCATCCTTAAAAATACATATGTATACTTCCCCCTTTAAAGGTTACTATATCTAATTTTGTATTCATTAGTGAAAAAAAGAAAAGTGAAAAAGAGATAAAAATTATTTTTTACAATAAGAAGAAATAAGTATTTAAAATTCTATCCATTTAAGTAAGTTTTTTGGTTGACTTTTTCTCTTTTTCTCCCTCTTTTTTCATTTGGTTATTTTTGTCTCTAATGAGCCGCAAAGTGAGATAGTTTGGGATTCTGTTTTTTTAATTGTGAATCTTTTTCATGCTCGTTTTGCATAAAGTTATTAATGATAAAATAGATTTCATTTCGATCTTAAGTTTAAAATCTACATACATTGTTCTTGTTACAGCCACGCGCTTGTCATTTCAGTCGACACTTGCTGTAAGTGGTGAGCCCTGTTCTACGCCAATGGTATTCGTCGTTTTTGTTTTGAATTACAATGATTCTAATTCAATTTTTTGGTACGCCTGTGACATTCTGGATTTATCACATCCCAACGACCTAGCTATTCTCTAAATTTTTCGCCTAAGTGGTCTGAAATACTTATATACATAGGCTCGCAATTGTGAAAACCGTATTTAATGAAAACATTTATTCCATCAATAAAATTATTTATAAACAATAACAAATAAATTTTTAATTTATTATCTATTTATTAACATTGATCATACCGATAATTAGTGCATAAATGTATCCAACCTCATTTTAGAACTAACAGAAGTGCAAATTTCAACATTTTTTACAAATTTTTGGACTTTGCCCGGCTATTATTCGAAAAATATGGGTCGTATAAAAAAAATAAGTAGAACCTTTTTTGTAGAGAATTGTATTTACTTCAATTTCTGTGAACGCGGAGTTTGCAAAGAAACCATAAACAAACGAGTTATAAATAAAAAACAGTTTTTTGAAAGTTTACGCCACTGCCAAAAGATACGCAGAGGTTAGGGGAGGGGGATAACAAAAACGGTTTCTTATACTGACCCAAAGAACATTTTAAGACCATAATTTCTTTAGTCGGAATTATTGTCAAACAAAACTACGTATCACCTGGCCTATTAACACTAGGGGTACCGGACCGAGCGGCCCCCCTCCGGGTACCGCGAGCCGTCATTTGACGGTTATCTATTTTTTTCGTATATAAAGCTTTTATAAACTGATATATTGTGATGTTCTTTGTTAGTTATATTGCTCCAAGTGTATTTAAAGTCTTACAACTGTTATGGTCACCACAACAGATGGTAGACTGTAAAAAATAGTTAAGTCAAAACACTAAAAATAGTAAGTATAAAAGCCCAGCGCTATTATGGAACCTTTTCGGCGTATATATGATAACAAATTATAAAAATAAATGCTACACTGCCAAAAATGTTGAAAAGAAAAAGATAGAATTTATCATCACAGGTAAGTGACTATTACTGATTTCGCTCACACCTTTGGCGCACATTACGGTTACTCACGGGTACGATGCCGTCAATTGACGGGTCGCGGTACAAGTAGGTGAACAATACGATATTTAGAAAACGAATTGACAAAAAAATCTCAAAATCGAGAAAAGCATTCAAAGGAACAAATAAATAAAAGTCATGAAGCGCGAAAGATCAACTCCAAAAATTACGGACATAATCGAAAAATGAAAATTGAAAACCGTCAAATGACGGTCCTCGGTACCCCAAGTGTTAAGCCATTTCCCTTTCAAGGTAGGCGTAAAAGTAGTAGTGTGTGGATGGGTATATAGGTATAGGGTAGATATTTATGTAGGTGTAAGGTATAGATATTTTAGATTGATCTAGAAGTCTCGTGTTATTTATTTAAATGACAGGTTCGTTCCGCAACACTGCTCTGAACCAGGTTGCTGATTAATCTTTCTAGCGATCACCCCACGTGAAGAGCCTCACAAAATTGTTGTGTGTGGTTTCCCACTTGGGCCCATTAGTATCCAAGGTCTTTGTTCCAGGCGCCATTCACTCTAGTCACATTCTTTTTATAAACTATTTGTCGTCACACTTTTCTGTCCTGGCATACTACTCTACACGGAAAAAATAAGCAGTCGAAACTTTACTTGACTAGTCACCCATTGTAGGATAGGACAATTTTTTTTTAGAATCTCATTTAATTCTTATTAAAGAACCGCAGACTTTATCGAAAAAGTGAAAAAAGTCATAGAATTATTGGAAGACAATCTAGGAACATCAGTTCTCGAATTTGTATTCAGCAGTTTTTGACAAAGTTCTAGACAAGCATTCAATATTTTATAAAAAGTCATCCAGATTCCAAAAGGTTTTTAATACAATAACTCCCAGCACAGAAACGAATAACTGATTTACGAGTTGTCGAAGAATTCGACGAGTTGTCGAAGAATTCGTTGACTGTCGTCTACGTTATTAATATATGCACAATGACAGACAATTGAACGCTTGTGTGAACACGTAGTGACGTTCATATATGTGAAGTGGTGTATGTAAGACTGAATGAAGTCGCAGTAACCGGCAATGGACAAATTTACGCGGAGTTAAATAATAATAATATTCAATAATATAACATTAATATAATTATTCATACATTCAATAATTACGTACAAAATTGGCTAATTTCAAATTACAAGCGTTAATAAAAGTTTAAAGCTTTCAACATAAAAAGGGATTTGATTGCATGAAATTTAATTTTCATGCGGTGAAACGGAAGCCAGGTATTTTATCACGGCCCTGCAGTGCCGTGCTTCGGCTCTTTGCTGGGATTTGTGCAAAATATTCCATCTGTTAGGTTAGCCGCGGGGTTTAGTTGATAGGGATAAGTTGCGTTCGCTGCGGTAGACATAGGTGTTAAGTAATTCGAATCCCGCCGCAGAATTTCTTTCGATTTTTCATAGGGTCAAATATATGTGTGTGTGTGTGTGTCTGTGTGCAGTGTTCAACTGTGTTAAAATAAATATAACTCAAGCATAAGTCTATGTCGGTAACTAATGACATCATAACATAAAACGTCGAAATAATTTTTTTTTTAATTTGGCAACACTGCGTCTTCTAAAAACTCGTTAGGAGCCATCGAAAGTTTCATTGACTGGCTTCGCAGCATTAGCGCGTATGTGTGTTTCAAGAACTCTATTCCTCTGGTCCTCACATTTTCATTGAAAGTCTTTTGTACTTTCTACGATTCTTGCTACTTTTTAAATATGTAACAATCAAAGTTTCTAATGACGATACTTTCAATTTATGACATACGTTTGGCCCTATACTAGAGTGGTTGACTCAGTCATTTAAAATTTGGACAACTAATTTTTTCCGTGTAGCTTCCTTCATGTCAGTCGTTCATCTTTCATTCTTTCAAGATGTCCGAACCACCTTAACTGATTTCTTTCCCATATGTCAACTAGCGTCTCTCCTATGCCACATTCTTTGAGGATTATCTCGTTTCAGACTTTGTCCATCAGTGTTTTCCCGCATAATATGTGCAGAGGTTTCATGCCAATCGCGTTATGTTTTAGGTTATGATCTCGACGAGATGTCAAAAGGATTTTAATTTTTGACTGAAAGTAATTAATAAGGTAAATCAATGTTTATTATATCAGTGAAATATTCCAGTTTGGATCTGTATAGAGTTCAGAAATATATTTCTCTTGAATCATTTTAAATAACGTAAACGGTAACTGAAGCACTTATACTCATACTGCGTGTAATCGTCACGATTGAAGAACAGTGAAACTTGATTGGTACTTCATTTATCAATTATTTTATTATCTGTCGTCAATAAATGTTTATCATTTATTTGAAAAATAATTTTATACATAATAAACTCCACCTAGTTTAGTAATTGTCAAGCAAAACAAATATTGGAAAGTAAAAATAGTTTATCGTATATTTGAAGACGATTATTAATAGATTGTCGATGACTAATATGCACATGCAGATTTCATTAGGTTTTGTGTACGTTAATCAATTAATTTCTGTATAAGAATGATCATCATAATGAGAAAAGTAAAATCTAAGGCAATTACACTCACTGTTTAACCTCAAAATTGAATCCCTTCATTATACTCAGTAAATAATAGAATTAAATATTTTTTAAATACCAAGCCGAAGCCCTTTTTTAAATATAAGTTTTCCCAGACACCGAAAAACTGCCTAATTTTTATAATGTTTGAGTGAAGTTATATTTTTTTATTCTAGTCTGAACAATCGAAAATATACCTTTATGCAAAAATGACTAACATTAGGCAGTGTTTTGCTTTGCAGAAATACCCCTATTTAAAAAATAAGTTGTGCTTAAATCCAAAATATTTATTTCTATTATTTATTGAGTAACATAAGTTGATTGAATTTTGAGGTTGGAGCTTATGTCCAACAGCCTAGAGCCATTGAAAACGTATTGACAAAGAAGTTTTTATTTATATCATGTAACTGTATTGTATTGTCATGTCGTGTGTCATTTCATGGGTCATGTCATGTGTCATGTCATGTGTCATGTCATGTGTCATGTCATGTGTCATGCCATGTGTCATGTCATGTGTCATGCCATGTGTCATGTCATGTGTCCTGTCATGTGTCATGTCATGTGTCACGTCATGTGTCACGTCATGTGTCATGTCATGTGTCATGTCATGTGTCATGAC
>CAKNWT010302081.1:0-11544 GCA_932066315.1 Andricus coriarius | reverse complement strand
TCGGAGAGGCACTGTTTATAAAATACTTGAAAAACGTTTTACAGATAGGTTAACAATGTCAACAACATCGTAGCCGTAAAAAACAAACTTAAATAGAGGGAACAAAACTACGTTGATCGTTGAGCAACTATATGAAAATTGAAAACAGTTCCTCAATTTATTACGTCAGTTTTGCATGCTCATGATTCTCCCTGTCCCATTGGGCGCTTCACCCCCATGTCGGGCACAATTCTAGACAATATTTCTAAAGATTTATACTTGTCACTATCAAATATAATTGGAAATATTTTCCAAAACATTAACATGTGAAGAATGTGAGAAAGAATTTTAAAACAATTTCTGAACGAAATTAGCTTGAAATTGAAAAATTTTTACATTGAGTTACCATTTCTCATCGCTTGGCAAATATATTCCTGAATCGAGTTTTACATTTCCCGAGACCCAAATGAAAAACTAAAAACAAATGAAAGGGAGCAAAAAGTATCAGCTCTGGTGAATAAGCAAAGGCTGAATGGAAATGAAATTAAAACCTGCAATAACCCAGTCTACTTGACGGTGTCCTTTCCGGTCCTAGAGTTGCTCGTTTGCCCCCCAAGACTCTCGACAAATGATTTTTGATTAAAAAGAAGCGACTCCAGTACGAACAATTTTTCTACGTTCTCTCATTTTTTTGGTAGTTTCTCTCATTCTTTATTTGTCTCCATGCAGATTTTCCTTTTAATCACAATAGAGCCGTGCAACTAGAGATGTAGTTTCTGAGCTGATAGTCATTCACGACTCGACGAAATTTTTTGTGGTGTCTCCCATTACCGAGCCTCTGCGCTTTTCGCTTATTCTGCCTTCATTATGTTTTCTTGATGTACTGAGTCGCATTAACGATTCAACGCAAAAGGGAAGAGCGTGACTGTGTACGGCTTTGGCTTCACCCCTTAACAAGATTTTCAAGTTCTCGCTTATGAGAGCGTGTCATCGCAGAAAAGGATGATACGACCTTGATGAGTGGAGTGGAGTGGAGTGGAGTGGTGTATGCATTGCACGTCAGTCAAATAGGAGCGTGACTATGCTATCCTTGAGAATCTCCTTTTGATGAGAAACCTGTCTGCCCCATAGCTTGTTCCTAATAAGAAGCTTCAACCTCAGCAAGATCGAGTATGCATGCGCAATTATTTTTTAGCTGGTCTATTTAGGGGTGTAATCATAGTGTGTAAACATCAGAATTCGGAAAATTTCGTATTTGCTGCTTGTTCTATTTCATTAAATTAGAAAAAAGGTAATTTGATTCAGAAAACCTTATAGATCCATATCTTCTGTATCAGTATCAGCAGCCATTTTTTATGATGAGCTACAGCTCACTGAAGTCGATTGACTCCAATTTTTTAATCCTACTTCAATAGTCTTTTAAGAGAATCAAGTGAAAGTAATTTTTTTATAAAACAGATTATTATCACAAATGCTCAAGCTTACACAAATAATTGTAACAATCGCAATTTATTTTAGTATTTGGAAAACTTGATCAGTAATATTTTAACTTAATTTCATCATCGATCGAACATTCGAACAGATTCATTTTACTTCCATGGTTGATCTGAACTGGGAGTAGGGTGGTCCAAAAATGTATTGAAATTTTGTTGTTGTTGAATTTTTATGACTAACGCCCGGAAATTCATTCGAATCTACAGGGGAATAAATCTTTTTTTTTGTTGAAAAAAAATATTTAGAGTTGGCGCAAGCCCCATGAAGTTTAACACGTAATTCCCATAAGAAAAAAATACGTTTTTGTTAATTTTATTCAGAATTTCCAATATTAGCTGAACCGGGTTGAAACTTAACATTTCTCTTCAAAATTAGTCATCACCCCCATAAGTCTGTTTTAAAGGGTTCCAAATAACCCCATAAGTGAAACGATAGGTTTTGCAAGTTTTTGGCGCTAATTATGATTTTTTTACGGTTTTTTAAAATGCAAATTGTTTCTGATGCATAAAACACTACTCAGCCCCGATGGTTAGATGTTTACATCAATTAAAATAAATAAAAACAATTTATTATAGTTTTCAGCAATTTTCTCTTAGAATGGTGATATAAAGTCGTGGTTTTTTCCAAAAAATTGCCACTTTTTGTCCAATTTTCAATTAAAGAGAGGTAATGATGTTAATATTCAATAATGTTAACAAATATAATTGTTTAAACATTTTATTATTACTTTCAATAACATTATATTTGAATAATGCTAGAAGTTGCTGTTTTTCTGAAATTTTCAACTTTTCGTTCACTTTTCACTTGGAGTGCATTAATATTAAATTGAATACAGCAAAAATAATTGTTTAAACAAATTACCATTGTCTATTGCTATTTTCTTCTATATCAATACGAGATAGTTGCGGTTTTTTTCCGATTTTTTTAGCTTTTGTCAATTTTTCAATTAGGGCGATGTTAACAAAAATAATTGTGTAAACAATTTACTATCATTGTTAATAATATTATCTTTGCTTGATGGTAGAAAGTTGCGGTTTGTTTTAGAAATTTTGAACTATTTTTCTAGTTTCCACTTGGCGTGACTTAATAATTATTTAAGATGAGCAAACATAATTTTTTACACAAATTATTATTGTTACGAATTATCTTCATATATATTAATGCCAGATAGTTGCGGTTTTTTTGAAATTTTTAACTTTTTGCACACTTTTTACGTAGTGAGGTAACAATTAATGCAAGTTTATAATAATAGCTGTTTAAAAAATGTATTATTGTTTATAACTAGTTGCTCTAAGATAAGAACTAGAAAGTTGCGGTTTCTTCTGAAATGTTTAACTTTGCTTTTCCTTTTTAGTTAGGAAACAATGATAAATTAACAATAAAGAAAAACATATTATGAACAATCCCTTTTTCGGGAATATATTTTGCTGGAGGGGGGCTGATATCAAAATATGTTCAATTTCAAATTTTCCTTTTACGCTTTGCAATAAACTTCTTGTTGTAATTTAAAATAAAACTTTTACAAGTCATTTACACATCTAGTTCTCCTACCTACCAGCAAAAGTAATTCACTTAAAAAAGTAAAATACTGTTTAAAAAATGATTCCAGTAAAAAAGTAACTCTGTAGAATTACTCTAGGAAAATATAATTATAAACAATAATAAATTGCTTAAATAAGCATGTTTGTTAACTTTTTAGCACTTATCTGAGAGCAAATAATTATAAACACTTATAAATTGTTCAAACAACTCTGTTTGTTACCTTACATTATTTATTTCTTTACTAAATAAAAAGTGGATAAAAAGTTAAACGTTTCAGGAGAAACTGCGACTATATTGCATTAATAAAGAAGCAGATAGTTATAAACAATAATAATTTGTTTCAATAATTAGTTTTGCTAAATTAAATTAATTAATTAGTCAGCCAACGTGAAAAGTAGACAAATAGTTGTAAATTTCAGAAAAAACCGCTGTTTTCTAGCATTATTCAAATTTAATATTATTAACAATAATAAATTGTTTAAACAATTATGATTGTGAACATTAATGAAATGAATTAATGAAATAACTCTGAAAATTTGACTGAAAGTGGAAAATTTTTGAAAAAACCACGAATTTTTTATTTCTTCTTTAGAATTCTTTGGATTTTATGAATTCTATAAATTCTCCGAATTTTATAAACTCTTCGAATTCTATCAATTTAATAATGTTTGAATTTTCCGAATTATATGAATTCCATGAAGTCTATGAATTCTCCAAATTCTATAAATTCAATTGATTTTAAGGAATTCAATTGATTTTATGAAGTAAATTAAATAAAAAAATTTACTAAACTACACTCCGAATTCAATGGATTCTTCGAATTTTATGAATTCTCCAAATATTATGAATTGTCCGAATTCTGTAAATTCTCTGTATTCTCTAAGCTTTATGAATTCCCTGAATTCTCTGAATTTCTTAAATTCTCTCAATTCCCTAAATTTTCTTTATTCTCCAAATTCTATGAATTTTTTTAATTCTCTGAATTTTATAATTGTCTCAATGTTTTTAGTTCGTTTAAATTCTGTGAATTATTTGAATTTCCTTAATTTCCTGAATTGCTTATATTATCTGAATTCAATGAAGTATCTGAATTCTTTGAATACTTTGCATTCTCTGACTTATCTTAATTCTTTGAATTTTCTTAATTCTTTGAATTTTCTGAATTCTTTGAATTCTCTGAATTTCTTACCTTCTCTCAATTCCATAAATTTTCTGTATTCTTCAGATTTTATCAATTTTTTTAATTCTTCGAAATTTTAATTGTCTCAATTTTAAAAATTATCTGAATTCTTAAAATTCTTTTAAATTCTGTGAATTATTTGAATTGTATTAATTTCCTGAATCACTTATATTAGCTGAATTCAATGAAGTATCTGAATTCTTTAAATTCTTTTCATTCTCTGAATTATCTTAATTCTTTGAATTTTAAAAATTCTTTGAATTCTCTGAATTCATTGAATTCTTTGAATTCTCTGAATTCATTGAATTCTCTGAATTCTATAAATTCATTGAATTCTTCGAATTCTCTGAATTCTCTGAATTCTCTGAATTCTCTGAATCCTCTAAATTCTCGGAATCCACTAAATTCTCTGAATCCTCTAAATCATCTGCATTATACAAATTATCTGAATTCTCTGAGTTCTTTAAATTCTCCACTGAATTCTTTGAATTCTTTGAATTTCTTACCTTCTCTCATTTCCATATATTTTCTGTATTCTTCAGATTCTATAAATTTTTTTAATTCTCTGAATTTTTTAATAGCGTCACTTTTTTTAAATTATCTGAATTCTTTCAAATTCTGTGAATTATTTGAATTTCATTAATTTCCTAAATTACTTATATTATTTGAATTCAATGAATTATCTGAATTCTTTGAATTCTCTGAAGTCTCTTAATTCTTTGAATTTTCTGAATTCTCTGAGTTCTATAAATTCATTGAATTCTTTGAACTCTCTGAATTCTATAAATTCATTGAATTCTCCGATTTCTCTGAATTCTCTGAATCCTCTAAATCCTCTGAATCCTCTAAATTCTCGGAATCCTCTCAATTCTCTGCATTCTACAAATTTACTGAATTCCAGGAATTTCTTAAATTCACTCAATTCCATAAATTTTCTGTATTCTTTAGATTCTATACATTTCTTTAATTTTCTGAATTTTTCAATTGTCTCAATTTTGTAAATTATCTGAATTCTTCAAATTCTTATAAATTCTGTGAGTTATTTGAATTTTATTAATTTCATGAATTACTTAAATTATCTGAATTCAATGAATTCTCTGCATTTTTTGAATTCTGTGAATTTTCTGAATTCTATGGATTCGCTGAATTCCTCGAATGCTATCGATTCTCTTAATTCTATTGATTCGTCTAATTTTATGAATACTATTAATTCTCTAACTTATCTACATTCTCTGAAATCTTTGAATTCCATAAATTCTCTGAATTCCCTAAATTTTATGGATCTTCAAATTCCATCAATTTTTTTAATTTTCTGAAATTTTTAAGTGTCTCAATTTTTTCAATTATCCGAATTCTTTAAATTCTTATGAATGCCGTGAATTCTTCGAATTTACTTAATTTCCCGAATTTCTTATATTATCTAAATTCCCTAAATTCTATGAATTCTATGAATTTAATGAATTCTCTGATTTCTATGAAGCCGCTGAATTCCTAAAATTCTCTAATTTCCTGACATTCTCTGAATTTTAAAATTCTTTGATTTCCTGAAATTGTTTGAATTCCTGAAATTCAATAAATTCTCTAAAGTCCTTCAATTCTTCTAAAAATTCTCTAAGCTTCCTAAATTCCTATAAAAATCTCTTGAAATTCCTGACACAAAATTGTGGCTTTGTGAAATCCTTTAAAACCAACTCCCCGGTTGTAATTATTCCAAGTAATAATACGTATTAAAAAGACAAATAAGCTGGATGTAGAATATTCTTGGTAATATTTTCGAAATATTATCCGATTTTATATGAACAAAAATTTTGGAACCCCAGGATGGGTTTTCGGAAACATAATAGATTAACACAGTATTATTAAAAAGATATGCACATTCGTTTATTCTGGTGAAATATTTAAAAAAATGTTCACTCGATGAAAAATATTCTATGCATCAAACTCACTTGACAAAGCCCCATTCGAGGGATTATGGACCTGTTTGCGTGTTGGACAGTGTTTACTCATATTGCGGTGAATCAGGACAACTATAGCCTACTCCCGATTAAATTGGATTACGAGTAAAGTTTGTTTCGGATGGAACTTCACAACCCGGAACACACGGGATGGGTAATTCGCTTGCTAACTAGAAAATTAAATTTTTCGTTGAAATTTGATTCGCTAACGTACCATCAGATTTTTGAGTTTGCAATTAATTTATAAAACACTCTAGTTACACATTCAAGAGAGTATTTCGAAAAGCTCTATTACCTCCAGAGGGCATCACCATTTTTTTTTTAACGCCACAAAATTCCACGAACACGAAAACACGAAAATTCATACCCGAACCTATCCGAATTAATCCGAAACAATCTTTCTTAATTCGTGCTTCAACACCAACTTTAATTTAAGTTATTTCGATCCCATATGGGTTTGAGACATACAAACCCGTTTTTTAATCCGTGTCTTCAAACCTTTTGAATTGGAATGACCTTTCGAAATTTAATTCGAATTAATCCGAATTAATCGGACACCAATCAGAAACTAATATTCACTTTTTCTCAATCCGATGTCCAATCCAGATGAATCTAAGACTCATCCCAAGGAAGTATCTATCTTTTTAATCTTCTTATGTTCCTTTCAATCCATTCCAATCCGTGCGTCAATATAAACTTCAATCATAACCGACCTTGCAATCATTTTCAATACGGGCGCCCAATCATAATTATTCCGAGACTCATCCTGAGCAAATTTTAATCTTTTTAATAATCTTAAGTCCGTTTGGTGAATCCGAGTAAATCCGAAACTGATCCGACTCCAATTTTCAACCGTTTTCAATCTGCGCGTCAACGTAAGCATTAGTCCCAACCCACCTTCTAATCCTATTCAATCCATGAGTCCAATCCTAATTATTATGAGACTCATTCCAAGAAAATTTTAACCATATCAATCCACAGCTTCACTCCAATTCCCCTACTTTCCAACCAACATTTCCTCAAACTTCCCCAACTTCCCCAACCCGCATTTCCCATACTTTCCATCATCTCATTTCCCCTAATTTTCTCTTACTTCCTCGACCCTCATTTCTTTCCCTTGCCCTATTTCCCCTTCCCTGATTTACTTATCTTCCCTTGCTCACCCACCACACATTTCCCCTCATTCGCACAACCCTCATTTCCCCTTATTTCATATCACTCCCCCTACAAACATAATTTCACATCACTTCCCCAACCCTCATTTCCCCTACTAACCCTTCTGTTACTTCCCGTAATTACTCTCCCAATATTTCCTCTCCTCTCATTTCCCTTATACCCCACCTTCCCCTCATTTCTCCTTAATGCCGCTAATTCCTATACCCGAAGTTTCCCTACTTCCCTCCTCTCATTTCCCCTCACCCTTTTTCTTCTCACTTACCTACATCCTCATCCATAATTTCCCCTCACTTCCCCTTCATGGAAAGAATAATGAAGGACGGATGAACACCCGATCGAAACTGTAAGTGTTTTTGCCCGGGGCTAAGAAACCCTGAATTTGTGAAGATTTAAAGAATGCAATTTATTTCCATTACTTCCAATCGATGTTGTTGATATGTTGTTGGTCCTTTATTTTGAGTAAATTATACGTTTCGAGAATCTATGCGCTCTCCTCATTAGAAACAGTTCAATTTGGTCAAAAATATATTTATAAATAAAGTTAAATTAGAAGGAATCTGTATTATCATCGGAGTTGGTAAAGATCGATCATATGTAGATAACTTTTACGAACTGTGAAACTAGAAATCAACAATTTCGATCTAAGGAGATCTTTCTCCTTCGTTCCGGTGGAAATCGAACCTCACGTCTTCCGATTGCCTGTCGGGTGCTTTAAGGCGCTTCGTCAGGTCTGCATTTTTTCCCATGTATTACATATGACAAGTTTCTTCCTACACTAATGAATTGTTGGATATAATATTTTTACCACATAATCTCCATGGCATAATGCTGAACAAGAAAGCCTTCGTTTTTTGAAAAATGGTCTTGTTTTGGTTATATTTAAATTAATCGAAAAATTGCTTTATTTATGCGCCTGAAATTGAGCAATCGGCCAACCGGGAAAGTAGCCACGATGAACCGAAAGCAGGCGCTCCAAATTTTCTCACTGCTTATTTGTTTTCGCGCGTGAAATTTATCGTCGACACTTCAAATCAGAGGGTCCCTCGTAAATCATCCGTCCTTCCTATTGTTAGTGCGTTACATGATTCGAGACGGTTGAACGAAATTGATAATTATCAATATATGAAGACGTTGAATTTTAATATGCTGCATTAGATTCCTTACGTAATTGCGAGACGATTAAAAAAAGATAGAAAAAAATCGGTTAACCCGTTCAATTTCTGTTGGGAGTTTTGATAATGTTGCATTTTGTTTGAGATTAGCTTCAATATTGAAAATACTGACCCATTTTTCTAATCCTTTTTTTTCATTTGTTTCTTAAATTACATCAAAACCATAACGAAAATGAATGTCGAAGTATGCACAAAATATAAATAATGTACAGAATATCGAATGTAATTGTTGTAAGCAAATTGTATTAACCAAATGTCAAGATATTGGAAATGAGCATATTTTTAAGTTGAAATTGCTTAATTTTTCCAACAGGATCATGTTTGATCATGCAAATTTGTTGCAAATGGCCAAGTCTTTGTCACCAAATAGCACCACTTATGTAATTTGAAGACGAGTAGACAGAAAAACGATCACTTTCTATCTACAAATTGTGAAAGTATGCATTTATTATATAAAATTTGTTTATAACAAAATCAAATAATGTCGATTGACAATTCTTCGTCACTAAATATCACCGCGTATGTAATTTGAAGACGATTAGAAAGAAAACGAGTACTTTCTGACTATAAATGACGGAACTGTGCATTTGTTTATACAATTTGTTTATAAAATAAAGAAAATATACCATAGAACAAATTTGCATAATCAAACATGATCCTGTTGGTAAAATTAAGCAATTTCAACTTAAAAATATGCTCATTTCCAATATCTTGACATTTGGTTAATACAATTTGCTTACAACAATTACATTCGATATCCTGTACATTATTTATATTTTGTGCATACTTCGACATTCATTTTCGTCGTGGTTTTGATGTAATTCAAGAAAAAAATGAAAAAAAAAAGGATTAGGTTGCAGCATATTAAAATTCAATGTCTTCATATATTGATAATTATTAATTTCGTTCAACCTTCTCGAAGCATGTAACACACTAACAATAGGAAGCACGGATGATTTACGAGGGACCCCTGATGTGAAGTGTCGGCGATAAATTTCACGCGCGAAAACAAATAAGCAGTGAAAAAATTTGGAGCGCCTGCTTTCGGTTCATCGTGGCTACTTTCCCGGATGGCGGATTGCTCGTTTTCAGGCGCATAAATGAAGCAATTTTTCGATTAATTTAAATATAACCAAAACAATACCATTTTTCAAAAAACGAAGGCTTTCTTGTTCAGCATTATGCCATTGGCATTATGTGGTAAAAATATTACATCCAACAATCCATCCGTGTAGGAGGAAACTTGTCATGTAAGTTGGTAACGGTCGATAATATGCAGACAACTTTCACGAACTGTGCAACTGGAAATGAATAATATCGATCTAAGGTAACTCCTTAAATAACAGACATTCTTAAAATAATTTCAGACTAGATGGAGTTTGAAAATTTATAAATGAAAAATTTGTAATTTCTGAAAAAATATCTTTCTGTTTTGCTCCAGTGGGAGCGAAGGAGAATTTTTTTTGTTTCAGGAACTACAAATTTTTCGTTTATAATTAAAGTGTCTTTAAAATTCAAAACCTATCCTCTCTATTAAAAATTCCCGATTAATCTGTAAATATTAATAGCTGTAATTGTAAATGTAAGAAATACATTAAAATTAATTTAAACTATGAAATTTGACATATTCAAAAGTAAGGCTGAAAGTAAAAATTCAATTTGCGTTACCTGTGTTACATTAAAATGGTGCTAAAAATGGATGTATATTAAGAAATACTTCGTATTAAATATAATGAAGTTGAATTAAAAGAATTATATACAATTATAATATAATAGTTTGAACTTTGCAAACGATATCTAAAGCATCTTTACCTAATTTTATAAATTTGTCAAATTTAGAATCAACTCTAAAAATGGTTTTGATATTAAAATCTTTCAAAAATGTTTGTTATCTCATACGATAAACTTCCATGGAAAGGTATAGAAACAAAAAATTCAAAATCAATTGTATGAACTGGAAGGAAGCTTAGCTGTACTATGTTAGGTTCTTTAAGTGTTTTTAATTTCTTTTAAATACATACTTGAACACATTTTTTGGGATAATTATTAAAAAACAAAATATTTTCAGTAAAATCAATATTAGATTTGTGAAAAGGCTCATGTGATAATATTTAACATTGTGTCAACAAAATTTTTAATAGTAGCTATTTTATGTTGAATTGGATGGTTAGAAAAAAAAATTAATTTATCTACCTGAATAAGTATTTTTCCTATACCAATCAGTCAAGATAGTTCCATCGTAAGTTTTTATAACTTTAATATTCAAAAAAGGTATCGAATTATTAATTTCCATCTCGCGAGTGAATTTAAGTTTTGGATTATAAGAGTTGACCTTTATTAGAACGTAATCTAATTTACCTTTAAGTAAAGTAATTAAAATTTTCTCGACATATCTGTAAAACTGAACCACTATTTTTAACCAAATCTATTGGAATGTTTGTAAATAAAGAGAAAATATCCAAGGATACCATAATGTGATCATACGGAACAGTTCGTTTTTATGATTATATTTTTAAACTGAAAAGAATTTTTAACTTGACTTTTTGGAATTATTAAAGCTTCTTTAAAAATATTATTAAAATGCTTAGCCATTTTAAGAGTTGGAGAATTCATCAAAGATACAACAGGTCGCATAGGACAGTTTGGGTCATGTACATATTTTCGGTAGACCATATATTCTCCAGCAGTCCAATAATTTAAAAGTTTCTATTTTTAATTCAATTTCGTGTTTAATATCTAATTTTTCATATACTGTGACATCATTTAATAAATTATTCATTTTATTATTATAAGAATCATTCTTAAGAACAACGGTAACATTACCTTTATCTGCATGGGGTATGAGTAATTGACTGTTTGACCTAATAAAAAAAATTTGTTTCTTTAAATATTTTGTGCAAACATTCTAGCGACATGTGAAATTTCATACGACCCGGAAGTAAGGTATGCATGTATATTTGAAATTTGTACCTTGAATATACTACTATATCTCTAGATATTTTTTTCTATTTTGCAATAAACAAATTATTTAAACAGTTACATTGTT
>CAKNWT010302068.1:0-11439 GCA_932066315.1 Andricus coriarius | reverse complement strand
TTCTGTGATTTTAATGATTTACTTTCAAAGTTTCTTCAATTTGGAAGCCATAGAATTGAAAACTTGACATTGTTTCTTCAAAATCATTTATACTTAGGAAAAGTCTCTAAAATTATTAAGTGTACCCATTATTGAATAATAATTAAAGCAATTATAGCACGTAAATAAATTATTTTTGAATAAATAAGGTACCAATAACGGCAAAGTA
Organism: Andricus coriarius; assembly: GCA_932066315.1. Lineage (NCBI taxonomy): Eukaryota > Metazoa > Arthropoda > Insecta > Hymenoptera > Cynipidae > Andricus > Andricus coriarius. The sequence continues at coordinate 11,231 of CAKNWT010302068.1, read as the reverse complement.
TGTAATACTTTTTAAACAAGTATTAGAAGTTGAACACTTTATATACGTACCTAATTAAAAAATGGAATATTCCAAATTCATCAACTGCTATGTTAAATGTTCTAAGTTGAGCAATTTTTAATTGCTCAATCAAATCGTTTGAGCTGAGGGAAAACAAACTTCTGGGTTGGCATTCGACAGAAGTGAAAAAAAAATTGTAATCGGTAAAATTTAACGATTTCAAATTCAAAATATTTCCTATTGTTTAAAAAATTATAACACTTATTATATTTACAGCTTTTACTAGTGAACAATAATTTAAAAAATTATGAAATTTAAAAATAAACTTTTTTTGCAGTAATATTTTTTTTTTTGAAAATGTGCAAAAACATGTTTTTTTGTTGTTGATTGAGTCATATGCACACATTTAAAGAAAAGTCGAATATGTCGAACCAGAAATGTATTCAGCTTGAACCAAAGAAAAAATCATTTTGCTTTTTCGGAAAAAAAACTTTTGTCGCGATTGAAGATTTTTGGGATATCATTTTTTTTGCGATTTTGGGATATTATATACACCACGAAAAAAAATGTTTCCCATGAATAAAAAATAATAACATGTTTCTTTGGTTCATGCTGCAGAAATTTGAGGTTCGAATCAATCCAAAAAACATGTTTTTGTACATTTTCAACAAATTTTGAATAAGGCAATTTTTTTGTTTCAATTTTCTAAATTTTAAATATTGTAATTTTAAAAGTGAGAACAGAAGATATTAACCGATTTCAAATTTTTTTCTTTTTTTACTTTTTTTTTACTTCGCTCTACTGAAGAGTGTATAGTCTTAAATTTACATTGAAAGTATTAATTATAGTAAGGAAGAAATGACGAATCTTGAAAATAAATATTTGTAAGAGCGATGTTAAGCATATCAAAATTTTGTATTTAACTAATTCTATTTTTTTCTCAGACTTTTTCATATCACTGTGAATGGATTTCCAACGACCTAAGTATATCCAATTTTTAAAAATAAATTATTTAATGGCAGAAATAATTGAAATATCATTGAAAATGATTTAAAAATATAAAATTTTTTATAAAAATATTGTTTGTTCTTTTCGAGATATAAAAATAAATGTTTAATTTTTTCCTATTTTCCCCTTTTTCGTGAGAAAATCACCCTATTTCCCTTTTTTGAGCTCATTTTCCGCTGTGATCCCTTCAGGGTGTGATCATACTTTCAGGGTTCACAGCGGTTCGGTAGTTCAATTAAATTTAGGGTGAAAAGGGGGATTTCATTTATTGTTAGGCACTTTTAATATCATACGGGAATCTCGTGAATTTTACATTCTAGTCATTTTTGTTTTTGATAAAATTTCAAAAAGTGCTCATTTTTTTCTTTAAAAAAATATGTTTTCATCAGTAGATAGATTTTGATTCTTTATTCTCAACCATTTTTTCCACTTAAATTTATACTGAATTATTGACAGAACCCAATAAGAAAATTCAACTATTTTTGGTTGAAAAATCTACAGATTGAATCCACTTCAAATCAGGCTGGTTCTACACTTGAAGTCGCAGAATCTCTCGCAGACAAAATATGTTGTTTTTTAGACGAAATTAGGAGATCATATTTCTGTGATTTTTGAGAATATATTTTTGTACGAACCTACGTGTATTTGAATTTTTTGCTTTGTATAATAAAAAAACCTATTTTTTCTTTAAATATTTCTGAAAATATTAAAAGTCGATTTTCTCAAAAAACCCACACTTATATTGTTTGCCAATTTTTTGTTCAATTTGTACCATCATAAGGAAAATACTTTGCGATTTTTATACGGGCTAAATAACTTTTGTGGCCAGGAGAATTTTTTTCATAGAATCGAATTTTCGAATTTTTCTTGCTAATAACATATACGAAAAAATGTGAAGAAAATAATTGGCACAGTTAAAAAAGTTCCTTTGCTCATTTATGATATCTTGTACCATTTCTGAGAAAAATAACAGAATTCAATATTTCTTTCGGAAACTGCAGTTGCAGCAGAGCAGCCAACTTTTTTAAATGTACAAATCTGTTATTTACTCTATTATAAATTGCTTTTCTGTGCACAGTTTCAAAATCAGGACAGACTTGTCGTTAGGCATTCAAATTTATCAATTTCTGTGAATGGGGGCAGACCCCACCTTCTTTATTTTAAAAATATATATTTTTTACCAAATTTTATTTATATGAATAAGATATTCTATAAGTTTTATGCAAGCTTAATTGCATTTTTTTATTTTTCTCGGAAATGGTACAAGATATCGTAAATGAGTAAAAGAACTTTTTGTAGAACTTTGTTAACTGTGCAAACTGCTTTTTTAAACATTTTTTGGTATCTGTTGTTGTTTGCAAGAAGAATGCGAAAATTCGATTTTATGAAAAAAAATTCTCCTAGCCACAAATGTTATTTAGCCCGTATAAAAATCACAAAATATTTTTCTTATTATGGTACAAATTGAACAACAAATTGGAAAAAAATATAAGTTTGACTTTTTTGAGAAAATCTACTTTTAATATTTGCAGAAAAGCCAGAATCTGGAAAGAAATCTTAAATATCTCAATTTGGTCGAAAGTTATATAAGTTTAAAGAAAAAATTGGCATTTTTTTGAAAAACAAGGCAAAACATTCAAATACGCATAACTTCCTACAACATTTTTGTTCACAAAGCATAAAAATACGTATCGCCTAACTCCCCCTAAAAAAAAACACATATTTTGTCCCCAAAAGATTCTGCGACCTCGAATGTAGAACCTGCCTGATTTGAAATGGATTCGGTCAGACTGTTATATATATGTATTTTTTTTTTTAGAAATAATTTTTTTTTCACACTTATATTATTTTGTTGGAAATTCAATAATTGTGTTAAAAAGTCATGCCTTTTGGTTAAAAATCCAATTATTTTAAAATTCAACAATTTGGTTACATTTTTTTCATTCTTGATTAAAAAATCTATTTTGGTTAAAAAATTAGCTATTTTGTTAGAAATACGTCTTTTTTAAATAAAAATATAACTATTTTGTTAAAAATTCCCCTTTTTGGGTGGAAAATTCAAATATTTTGACTTCGATTTTGGCAGAAAAATCAATTAATTAGTTGAAAATTCATATTTCAAGGTTGAAAATTCAATTGTTTTTTTTTTAGAAAACTCGTCTTTATGGCTTGACAATTCAACAGTTTAGTTGAAAAATCAACTATTTTGTTGAAGTCGACTTTTCGGGATGAATTTAAAAGTTTTTTTATTTAAAATTTTAATCTTTTGTGGTTAAAATATCAAATATTACATTTTTCATGAATATATTTTTGTAGAAAATTAGTCTTTTTGGCTTAAAAAAGTTCAACAATTTGGTTGAAATTATTTTTCTTTCTTGACTGAAAAATCTATTTTGGTTGTGACAATAAACTATATTGTTGAAAATTCGTCGTTTTCGCTGAAACTTCAACAATTTAGTTGAACATTTTTTTCGTAACTGAAAAATCTTGTTTAGTTGAAAATTCAACTACTTTGGTAGAGAAGTCAACTATTTTGGTAGAAAATTCGACTATTTAATTTAAAATTAAATTTGTTGTTAAAAATTTATATTTTTGTGTTAAAAATTCAACTTTTCGTGAAAAATTCTTCTTTTTGGATGAAAATGTAACTATTTTGTTAAAAATTGGTCTATTTGTGTTAGAAATTCACTATTTTGGTTGAAAATTCAACCATGAGTTGAAATTTAACATTTGTTGTTAAAAATTTATATTTTTGTGTTGAAAATGCAACAATTTGGTGGACATTTGAAAATTGAAAATTTGTTTGAAAAAAAAACAGTTGAATTTCTAACTTAAAAATATAAATTTGCAACAAAAAAGTTCATTTTCAAACAAATAATTGGATTTTTAACCAAAAAGAATCATTTCTTAACACAATCGTTGAATTTCTAGTAACATTTTTTTCATTTGAAAATTCACTATATTAGGGTTAAATATTCAACATTTTTTAAATAAAATGCGTCTTTTTGAATTGAAAAGTTAACAATTTAGTCAACTGTTCATTCAGCTTTTTTTTATTAAAAATTACAATCTTTTTTTGGTTAACATATCAAATATTACATTTTTCTTTGTGAATTTATCTTTTTGATTGAAAATGCAGCTATTCGATTAAAAGTTGAACTACTTGTTTACAAATTAATTTTTTTGGTTGAAGATTCATTATTTTAGTGGAAAATTTGTCTGTTTTATATAAAATTAATATTCTTTGTTTTTGATTTGCAACTATAGTATTAATTTATCTTTCGGGTTAAGTTTCTCGATTGAATCGTTAGCGAATTCTTCGCTGTCTACGATGTCCTTTAAATGTATAAAATTAGCAAATAAATCGTTCAGAAAATATTTGAAATTGGTATCATCAAAAAGAGTCTCAATCAAAGCTTCTTCTTTTCTAATATCTTGAACTTCTGTTTATGATTCTTAAAAAGTGAATCGAAACCTTCTAAAAAGGGAAATATTTTGTCAAAATTCTCGATTTCAGGTGTTTTAGGGGACTTTTCTAATTTAAGGGGAAAACAGGGAGATCAGTTAAAAAAGGGGACTGACTGTGATCCCTGTACTCTTTTTAGTAATAGTAGTCCAAACAGTTTAAAGTCTGGTTTAAATAAAGTAACACTTTCGAATCGACTTTTCCCTTTAGATATGATAATCCAGTATCCAGCGTTCGAATATTTCCTCAAAGGAACATAATAAAAAAGCCATGGAGCTCGGAGAAAACTGGCAGTGATGATGTAAAGACCAAGTTGAATATTCTTGTAAATACAGCGAGCACTTCGATTGTCTTTGAAGATATTTTAAGCAAAGGCTTGGAAAAAGATGTAGGGCTAAGAAGTAGTAATGCCACTGCTTGTGTCCTCTGTTCATGTATAGCAGACATAAATATGGATAACCAAAACGAAATATTACTTGGCACCTATGAGCGGGAAGTTCTCGTTTTCGCAAATAACAACGGGACCTGGGAAATGACAAGTAAAAAGTTATTCGACGCCCCCATTCATTCCATATGTTATACAGATTTAACAGGTGATGGTGTAAACGAACTCGTCGTGATGACTCAGAGAAGTGTTCACATTTTGCAGCACGATTCGAAAAAAATTCAGGAAATCTGGCTCGAACGTTTTCGAAAGATGATAGCGAAAAAAAACGAAGATGAATAAATGGTAGAGAAAATTTACCGATTTATATTAGAGATCTTTTTTGCTTGTCCTAGGGTTTAAAGAGTTTAATTTTAATTATAGAAAGATGTTACTTCTTCTATTTCAGGAACATTAATTCATCTTTTTAAATCTTTTAAATCGATCGTGTAGAACTTTATAAATATGAACTTTAAACTTAAAAATTTATATTTAATATACATTTTTTAGTTATTAAATTGGAGAAATGTATATAAATAAAAATAATAAATAACTTTTATTAATTCTTTTGAAATTTGTTCTAATATTTGTGAAATCTATTAAATCAACGGGTGGGAATGTATTTTCATAATAAAACACAATAAATTGCAATAAAGTACTGTTATGTGAAAATTTAAATTTAAAAAGTTAAATTCAGAATAAATCGAACTGTATATTCGGATCTTTATTAAATTATTACCATATATTCTTATTTATTATTAAAATATTATATGCATTATTAATACTATTTAAGATTTCTTGTACATTTAGTACAAATTTGAAATTGGAAAATTCTTTAAGTGCCAGTATCCTAGCAAAAATGTATGGTTTCTAGTCAAAACACTTTTGTAATTTTCTATAATTATACACTTTTTTATAATACAATAGGAAATTACAAATTAATTTTACTAGAAATTACAGGTTTTTCCTACAATTCAGACTCATAAAATTTTACAAGTACTTAGAAATATTTGCTAAAATGTTACAATTTGCATATTATTTTCATTTATTGTCCTCTTGATATGTTTTGTGAAATTTTGAAATCATAGTCGAATTTTCGAAGTCGTTCTGAAATTTTCGCGATAACTTTGAAATTTTGAAATCTTTGTGAAATCATTTAAATATTTTTGTAATCTTTTGAACTCTTTTGAAATTTTTTGTAATCTTTGTGAAATCTTTTTAATAGGAAATGTATTTTCATAGTAAAGAAAAATAAAGTACAAGAATGCGAACATTGAAATTGAAGAAATAAAATTTTTATTTTTTGTAAAAGTTTCTAATTACATGTAAATTTTGGTGAAAGTGTCCGTATTCTAGCAAAAAATGGTGGTCTCCAGTAGAATTACTTTTGTAATTTTCTACAATTTTTTAACATTTCTTAAAAATAGAATAGGAAATTACAAATATAATTATACTAGAAACTAGAAACTACATGTTCTTGCTAGATTTTGAACATTTTTAGAAAGTTTTAAAAGTAATTACAAATTTTACAACAAAATTTCATTTTATATTAACTTATTCTCTCTTGAAATTTTTGCGAAATCTTTTAAATATTTTTGTGAAATATTAAAAATAAAACACAATAAATTACAAGAATTGGAATATTAAAATTGAAGCAATTAAATACCGAATAAATCAACATTTTAATTCCTCTTTAACGGCGTACATTAAATTTTAATTACGAACTTCTTGGAAATTAAAATTGATCCTTAGATTTTTGAATTACAATTGGCATATTATTATAATTTATTGTCCCTTGATATCTTAAAATCTTGAAATCTTTGAAATCATAGTCGAATTTTCGAAATCTTTCTGAAATTTTGGCGAAAATGTTGAAATTTTTGTAAAATATTTTGAAATCATTGAAATATTTGTCTAATTTTTGGAACTCTTTTGACATTTTTGATACTTGTTGTAATCGTTGTGAAATATTTTTCATTTTTTTAATAGGAAACGTATTTTCGTATAAAAAACACAATAAAATACCAGAATTTGAATATTAAAATTGAAGAAATTAAATTCAGAATAAAGCAAAATTTGAATTCCTCTTTAACGACCTACACTCAATTTCAACTGCGTAGTTCTTGGAAATTAAAATTGATTGTTAGCTTTTTGAATTATAATTGGCATATTATTATAATTTATTGTCCCTTGAAATCTTTGAAATCATGGTAGAATTTTCGAAATCTTTCCGAAATTTTGGCGAGAACTTTGAAATTTTTGTGAAATATTTTGAAATCTTCGTGAAATCATTGTAATATTTGTGTAATCGTTTGAACTTTTTGAAATTGTTGATATTTGTTGTAATCTTTGTGAAATCTTTTTAATCTTTTTCACATTTTTTAAAAAGACGAAAGGATATTACCAGGATAATTCTACTAGAAACTACACGTTCTTGCTCGATTTTAAACATTTTTAGAAAATTTTAAAAATAATTACAAATTAAAAAAAAATAAATAAAATTTGCGTTTCCTAATTATATATTCTCTCTTGAAAACTTTGAATTTTTACTCAAATTTTTGCGAAATATTTTTAATATTTTTGTGAAATGTTTTGAAATCTTTGAAATCTTTTGAAAACATTCGAAATCGTTGGGAAATCATTGATATATTCGTATAATCTTTGTAGCTCTTTTGAAATCTTCTGAAATTTGTTGTAATCTTTGAAATCAATGAAATTCCCGGGTGGAAATGTATTTTCATAATAAAAAACAGTAAATTACAATGAAGTGCAAGAATGTTAAAAATAAAATTGAAGAAATTAAATTCAGAATAAATCCAAATTTAAATTCCTCTTTAACGTCCTAAACACAAATTTAACTATGAAATTCTTGGAAATTGGAATTGATTGTTAGATTTCATTAATTTCCAAGAATTTCGCAGGTTTTTGCTACAAGTCGGACACTTTTAGAAAATGTTACAATAATTATAAATTTGTACAAAAAAATTACAATTTGCATATTATTCTAATTTATTTTCACTTGAACTCTTTCGTGAAATCTTTGAAGTCTTGGTCAAATTTTTGAAATCTTTTAACATTTTGGCGAAAACTTTGAAATTTTGGTGAAATATTTTGAATTAATTGAAACATTGTATAATATTTTGAAATCTTTAAAACTTTTTGTAATCTTTGTGAAATCTTTTTTATTTTTTTAATAGAAAATGTATTTTCATAATAAAACAAAGTGGATTACAGTAAAGTACAAGAATGTGAAAATTAAAATTGAAGAAATATAAATCGAAATTTTTTGTGAAAATTTGTAATTACTTCTAAAAGAAAAAACTAGAAACTACAGGTTTTTGCTACAATTCGGATACTTTTATTTAATTTTACAATAAAACATTTTTTCAAAAGAATGACAATCAGCATATTATTATAATTTATTGTTTCTTGAAATCATTGAAATCTTAGTGAAATCTCGCAGAAAATTTTGCCGCAAACTTTGAAATTTTTGTGCAATATTTTGAAATAATTGAAATATTGTGTAATCTTTTGAACTCTGTAAAATTTTTTGTAATGTCTGTGAAATCTCTTTATTAGGAAATGTATTTTTATAATAAAACACAATGAATTACAATAAGGTACAAGAATGCAAAAGTTGAAGTAGAATTAAAATTTGTAATTATTTGTAAAATTTTGTAAAAATATCCGTATAGTAGCAAAAAATTGTAGACTTTGGTAGAAATATTTTTATAATTTTCTACAATTGTTAACGTTTTTTAAAAATGCAATAGGAAATTACAAATTAATTCTACTATAAACTGCAGGATTTTGCTACAATTCGGACACATTTAGAAAGTTTTACAATAATAATACATTTTTACAAAAAATTACAATTTGCATATTATTCTAATTTATTTTCACTTGAAATCGTGAAATCTTTAAAATCTTTTGACATTTTGGCGAAAGCTTTGAAATTTTTGTAAGATATTTTGAAAGAATTGAAACATTGTGTAATCCTTGTGAAATCTTTTATACTTTTTAAATAGTAAATCTATTTTTATAATTAAACACAATGAATTTCGTTAAAGTACAATAATGCAAAAATTAAAATTGAAGAAGCAAAATTGTAATTTTCTGTACAACTTTGTAATTTCTTGTAAAATTTGGTAAAAGTGTCCGTATTCTAGCATAAACGTATGGTTACTAGTGAATTATTTTTGTAATTTTCTACAATTTGTAACGTTTTTGCTTCCCCTCACAGAGTAAGCTTTGTAATGGTAACATTTTCCAGAATTTTTAAATTTATTTAATTACACATTCCTCAATTTAAAAATGTTTAATATAATGGTCTAAGCAATTGTCGGTTTCTGTGTTTGTGTGGATGTCACACTTTTTAGTGAACACGATAACTTGAAAACGGTTACAGATAAATTGAGGAAGTTGGGAGGGCTTATTTTCACCACTAATACCTTGAAACTGACCGAAGGATTTCGTTAAATATTTATTGCCTTTTTTTTAGCACTCAATAATATTTGAAAAATCTGTTTTTTTATAGTAAAAGTTTTTTCATTAACATAATTCAAGGTTGATACAACAATATAAAAGATTCCTTGGTTCGAGACGAATCGATTGTCCTATAATATTGATACATTTTATTAAAGAGTAAGGACGTTATCGTCGTTTATATTATATTTAAAATCGATTTTTATAGTAAAAATTTTCTCATTCTCATAATTTAAAGTTGATATGGTACAAAAAAGATGTGTTGATTCGAGACGAATTGATTGACTTATAATATTGAAACATTTTATTGAACAGTTAGGAAGCTATGGTAATGCATAATATTTGAAAAATCGGTTTTTTATGATAAAACTTTTTTCATTAACATAATTCAAAGTTGATACAAGAATATTAAAGAGTAGATAAGTTATGGTAATTTATATATTTTTGAAACCGATTTTTATAGTAAAAATTTTCTCATTCTCATAATTTAAAGCTGATGCAAGAATAGAAAAGTTGTGTTTATTCTGGATGTATCGATTGACCTATAATATTGATCCATTTAATTGAAGAGTAAGGAAGCTATGGTAATGCATAATATTTGAAAACACGGTTTTTATAGTACAACTTTTTTCACTAACATGATTCAAAATTGATGCAAGAACGGAAAAGATTCCTTGATTCGAGGTAAATCGATTGATCTATAATATTAATACACTTCATTGAAGATTAAGGGAGTTATACTCATTTATAATATTTGAAACATCTGTTTCAAACAGAAAAACTTTTTTCATCGAAATAATTCAAAGTGGATGCATGAATAGAAAAGGCTTTTTGATCATAAATTTTCAAATAGAATAATTATGACAATTTTGTAAAGAAATAATAAAACTGGGAAAGGGATAGGGTGCGGCAGAACTTTTCCCTTCCCTTTTCTAGCTCGAAAAATTATCATTTCTAATACAAAATTTTATTTGTCTTTGTATTAAAATTTTTTTTTGGTATTATTTTGTAATTTTGTATTTTTTGTAAATTTCTATTTTAAAATTGATCAAAATGAAGACTGTGGTTTGTCTATTATTCAAAAAAATCACTAATGCTTCCTCTATGAGGAAGCAAATACATTTGCTAGCAAACAAAGTGAAAACACTCGAGATCGAATTCACAGCTAGTTGAAAATTACAATAAGAAATTACAAAACTAATTATACTAGAAACGACAAGTTTTTTCTAGAATTCGAACACTTTTAGAAAATTTTACAAAAAATAGAATAAATAGTACATATTATTATCATTTATTGTATCTTAAAATCTTGAAATCTTTTCAATCTTTCTGAAATTTTTGTGAAATCGTCTGAAAGTCTGAAATCATTGACATATTTCTTCAATTTCAGATAAATGAATTGATCTTGCAAAAATATCCTATATAATTTTTTTTTTTTTCAATTCTAGGTCCCACAACCGGTTTATTTTTCGCAACCCGCAGCGACGAAAGCCCCGATAAGCGGCAACATGAGAGGCGATCAAAAATGGCCCCCTGCTACCGTGAAAGCTCAGACGGAAGCAGAAAACCAGGCCCGATTGGAATTGGCCAAGGGACCAGTTTGCAGACCACGTAGAGTGAACAAAGATTATCGCCCATTTTTCGCTCAGCATGCGCTGACATCCACCTACCCAGGATACAGAGCACCACCAGGAACTCAATATTTCACTCCAGGATACCAAAATTAGACGAAACTCGAATTCTTATAATTTTCTCAATCTCAAAGCATTTGCGAGGCTGCGATCAAAACGTTGCCAATCTTATTTTTAGATTGCAATATTTCAGGATATCAAAAAAAAAAAAAAAAAA
>CAKNWT010302064.1:0-11727 GCA_932066315.1 Andricus coriarius | reverse complement strand
AATTCGGGCGAATTCAAAAATGTTAATTCGCCCCAATTACCCGTGCAGAAATCGCCCGATTCAGTACGTAATACCGATCTGGCCCTGATCGGTAGAACTCTGTGGCCTATACTTGAGCCAGGCCGGGCCAGACCGATTTCCTACTGAAGCGCCACCTCCATGCGCTCACAGAATTAGTGCTGGTCATTGATGTTAGATAGTGCAGTGAAATTCGAATATTACTGGTTTATAATATTCTGTTAATTATTGAAAATGCCTCAGGCGAGTACGCGACGTGTTCGGAGACACCGAGCACTAGCTAGTATAACTCGAAACCTGCGTGAGGAAAATGAAAGTAAGTAATTACGCTCTGCTGCTCATTGAAACCTAACCTCAAATAAATTAATTATCAATCAAATTGTCTTTTTCGAATCAATATAGATAAAATTATTATAGATGGTAATGTAAGTGATCCGGAAGTAAACATTGTTCAACCCGTTCAATTGATGAATGTGGACGAGCCAGAAAATTTGGATCCACTTGAAAATCAATTTCCGACTAACATCAATGCAGTTTCATAGTTTTAAGCAACATTGGAACAATTATGGGAAATTCCAAAGATTGGGATGGCCGTCGAAAAGAGAGGACCGCGCACTAGTTTCCACTGTACTTAAATTAAACGTATGTTATTTTTGTTTCAAATAAATAATGTTTTATAATTTATAAATCTCTCTTTATTCGCGAAAGTCATCAAATGGATTATAATAAGACTGATCAGGTACCGATCAGACACCGATCGGGAGTCCCGCCCTGGCCCCGGTCTGTGCATGTGTTTCATGCGCGACCTGGCCCCGATCGGGATTCCCGATCTGAGACCGATCTGTCCCAGTCTGGCCCCGGTCGGGGCCCGACTGAAATTTCTGCACGGGTAGTTTCTTTTTACTGTGTATCTTTTGCGAACCTCTAATTGTGAATACAACGCAACCTCAAAAAATTTGTAATTTAAAAGATAGACAAATAGTATTCAGAGATATTTTTTTGCGATATATATTTAGTTTGAATTAGAAAATGAGGTTAGTTAACTGTCATATGATATATTCATAATCCTACCCAGTAAATTACTAACCTGGAAATACACATATAACTGTACAAAATATTGATTTCAAACGATTTCCATTCACTTTCGTTACCTAAAATTCCGTATTTTCAAATATAAGTAAAAATATCATACCGGCAAACATCGAACAATAACAATACACGAATATAAGTACACATGCGGAATCTCTCTTCGACTTAAAAATGTGCTTACTGTGGGCAAAAGTAGCGCCATCAGCTCTTTTTCTACGAAATTCTAAGCCAAATTTTAACGCTGGCAAATACATTGCAGCTTGGGGAGCCTGATTATTAGAGGGTTAATTCCAGTTGAGTGAAATTAAGTTGTCCATCAAAAGTGACAGCATTGTGAATGTCCTAGATGACCTATTAAGTTATTCATAGGACGCATCACAAATATAGTACTGATTACTCGCAAAATCAATTACTTATAATCCTTCGGATTACAGTACGCATATGTGATTTGACAGCATTTATCACCGAAAACGTCAAGTTCCCCCTGCTAAATCAGAAGCGGAAAGTTCGTATAAGTACAAAACAACAATGTATCTTTTCTCATTTCAATCTTTCATTAAAATAAAATAAATAACATCAAATAAAATATAATATATATATATATATATATTTCCGGTGTACACCCGTGTAAAAATTTTGCTATGGCCCAGGCCGCGCCCAGGCCAGGAAAAATCTGGCCCAGATCTGGAAAACGGACCTGGGTCCGATCGCTGATGAAACACACGGCCCGATCGGAGCCAGATCTGGCACCCGATCTGACCGCCCGACCGGTACCCGACCTGGCCCCGACCAATTTCCCGTTAAGGCCCATTTTTGATATTTATAATTTCTTATAATTTTGTTTATAATAATAATTTTGTAACAAGGAAAATTAATAAAGTGAACTATATTTTGTATTCAAGTACCAAATAATAACACAAATAAAAACTCAATACATTTTTTAGTTTTTTTGATTTCGTTCTTTACAATGTCCGCCCCAGTCCTTGGCGGGAATTTCTTAAAAATAATTCTAATTTTGGGTCGAAACGGGTAATTCGCAACAAGAATTAAAATTCTGGACTAGAAGAGGGAATTTTTCAAAAGAATATTAATTCTGAGCAAAAAATGGAAATTTTCAAAAAGAATTAACATTTTTAAATAATTCTAATTTTGATTGGAAACGGGTAATTCGCAAGAAGAATTAAAAATTCTGGACTAGAACAGGGAATTTTCAAAAAGAATTCTGATTCTGAGTTGAATCGGTGAATTTTCAAATAGAATTAAAATTCTGTATTGGAAGCGGGGATTTTATAAAATAATTCTAATTTTGAATTGAAACGGGTAATTTTCAAACAGAATCAAAATTCTGAATTGGATCCGGGAATTTTTCAAAAGAATTCTAATTCTGAGTTGAAATGGAATTTCCAATTTTGAATAAATTCTGAATTGGAATAGGGAGTATTCAAATTGCAACCAATTTGATCTACAATGGAACATTTTCAAAAAGAATTAAAATTCTGAAATATAGCAGGGAATTTTTCAAAGGAATTCTAATTCTGTGTTGAAACGGAATTTTCAAATTTGAACAAATTGTCAATTGAAAATGGAAATATTCAAATTTTAATCAATTTTGAGCTGGAATTGGAAATTTTCGAAAAGAATTAAAAGTCTGCATTGGAAAAGGGAACTTTTCAAAATAAACTTAATTCTTAGTTGGTGCGGGTAATTTTCGAAAAGAATTAAAACTCTGGATTGAAACAGGGTATTTTTTAATTTTTAAAACATCTGACCTAGACAGGATATTTGCGAAAAGTATTGAAATTTCAATTTTTTTTTAAATTCCAATTAAAACGCTCTCAAATATGTATCCATTGAAATCTTTTTAAAATTATAAGCTTCAAATTTTGAATCATGAATTGAAAAATGTTACTGCGCTTCAAATTTTCGAAATCAACAAAATAACCATTTAATTAATATAAAATGTCTGAAAAATTGATATGAAACTGAAACTACAAGATAAGAATGACTCAACTATGACCATTTTTCTTTAAAAATAATAAATTTAACGTAAATTTTAGTCAAAACTAGATTAAACAATCAAGATATAAGCAACATTTCAAGTTACACCCGAAAAAATCAAAGCCTTCTTCCCCGACGTTATCAGCTGTGGGGAAAAAGGTTGCAAGTTGACAAGTTGTGTACAAATATATATTCCACTCGCTTGTATGTATTTCCAAAATGCTCCGTATTTCGCTCTAAAATCGTCGGTAAAATTAAAATAAGAACACAATAAAATTAGGTGGTTATGTAGAAGAAAACTGAATTTCTGATACTTACAATCACGAAGTAGTATAAGGAGATCCAACTCTATGGGCCATTTCGGAAAATTGTACCCCCACTTTTCCGTGCCCACATCCTATAGCACTTCGGATTACGTGTTCTAGCGCCTCTTACGGAAACCGTTATAACATAGGTTTTAGAGTTGGGTTTCAACAGTTTCAAATTTTGTCCTGAGAGGCGCTACAATACGTAATCTGGTATGCTGTAGATATGCTATAGGAAGTGGGCACGGAAAAATGGGGGGTATCCTTATATTAGAGTTGGATCTCCTTATACTACTTCGTGCTTACAATTCTGAATATTTATAAGTTAAATAGTATGGCACGTAAACTAAAGCAGGACAATTTCCGGAATGGTATAATGTCATTTTTAGAGTTACAGATACTATACTTTATCTATTAATTATATCGAAAACTCAACACGTTTCTTCGATCTTCTGAAATTCCTGGAACTTGCATTACATTAACACACTTCATTTGACAGCAAGGCTATTTCCTTAAAATTGCAACTAGGTGGCGTTGTAATACTTGAACCGGTCTGGCTCGGGTCTGGGTAATCGGGAAAATATATGGCGATTTAGGTGTACCAAATACTGAGTCAAAAGTACGTCGGTTAACGGTGAGTAAAAATCATGCGGTTTGTGGATGATCCAGTAGTAATAGTGTGATTGACAATAACTAACAAGTAGTAGCAGTTTGATTTCGCGGCTATATGATTGTAAAATATTTATTTACATTTTTTAAATTCATATTGCTAACTATTTTTATTGTTTGAAAGAGTAAATAGCTGCTTGCAAATAATTATCGCAAGATCAAAATATTGTGAAAACTTAACCTCAAAATGATAATAATGGATACTATTGTACACTGAATTGAAAACAATTGAACCATTAGAACGCAGGATGGCGCCAATATTTTGAAATTCGGATAAAATAAATTGTATGAGGTAAATCTTTAAATTTTTTGTATATAAACCTATGTAATAACTTTAAATGTTGCAATATTAAAATTTTGAACTTATAAATATATAAGCTCGATTTGAAACTCTTTAAAATATTAAATTTGGTATATTTCAAATTATTTGGTTTGCAATGCCAAATACTAAAATCTTTATATTTTAAAGGTTTAAAATTTCAAATTTTATAGTTTTAGATGGTTTAGAAGATTTTAATTAAAAGATTATAAAAATAAACCATAATTGACTACTCTATCAATCTAAATTAGTAAGAATTTGACTAATTGAATTAGTAGCCTTTTGTTTGACTACTGAATTAGTCATTTCTCCACCTTCTACTAAATGAAATAGTAAGCCACCCATTACCAAAGTGAATAAGTAAGAAGAATTTACTGATATATTTAGTAGTTTCACTTACTAATTGAATTGGTCACATGTGAACAAATCATTGCAATGAATTGTTCTTTGAACATAACCTTAATCAAATAACCTCTTCGTCGACATCAATAATGACAAACATTTTGTATGAATAGTATAAATTGGCGATACAAGATATTGCATCAATGATAATATTATTTATGCTTTAAGTGAATATAAGTTTGAAATTTTAAACATATTTTGACCTTAGTGTCACAACATTTGCGGAAGCCGCGTTACTTTCTGTTTGATGCGCACCCGTCTGCGCTGTCAACGAAACGATAGGGATGTGAGCCATACAAATTTGCACGCAGATCGGTTGAACAAAAGGTAAGGTTACATTGCGGCGGCCGCGGCCGGTCTGCAACGAAAAATCGAAAACAAATGAATCTCACTCGCGTTCTTTGACGTATTTGTGTGTGATTAGTATAAAAAATGTAATTTATACAAGATTTAGACAAGCCACACATTATTTTTGTTCAAACAGTTAATTATTTAGTTTTAATAATAACAGTAATCTATAATATTGATTCATAATATATTAATTGTTATTAAAGTTATTATCGGGAATTTTCGCGGGAATGCTGGGCCTATTTAATTGGATGGCATCATGGGCTGGTTGTTGAGGGGCATGATGCGGTTCAGTGAGCGAGGACAGTACAGTAGTTCTCTTGCCGACTTTCGACGCGAAGGTTGAGGTTGGTTCGGTCGGAGTGGACCCGGTTGGATTTGCTCGCGCCGCGTGGGAGTCTGATGATCGAGTTGTGAGATATCTTCGTTAATTTGATCTTCTTCAGTTGTGATTCTTCGTTGATTTGATCTGCTTCAGTTGTGTTATTTCGTTACATTTTTTATCTGCAGTGGGGTTCAAATAAACCGAGTTAATTGTGTTCTTGGTTTAAATTATTTTCCTACATTATTAATTAATATGTTAATTAATAATACATGGTGTTTGAATTTTTCCGCCGCCAGTTTTGAAACTTTGAAACGTTTCATGAGACCCCCAATGTTTCATGAAACTTTACATCGGACCAAAGTTTCACGAAATTTTAGATCCCTACCAAACGGCAATCCTTAAAGGTGATTCCACACCCAGACTCTAAGACAAGTTCCGGGGAACAATGGGTTTTCGGCGGAAAGTTTTTGTCGCGCGACAATCGTCTGTGTCTCGCCCTTTAGATTTGGTCTCGCGTTGCTAAGCGTAGCAAGTACACAGACGCGAAAACCCGAACCCGTACGAAATTTGAAGTTCCCGAAATATTATATTTTCGAAATGATATAATTATCGAAAATTGAAAAGTCGACTTGTCAAAATCGCAAAACTTCAAATATCCAAAATTTCAAATTATAGAAATTTCAAATTCTCCCCAAAAAATGTATCAATATAATTCTGACATCATATATAACATGTGTTTATTACAGTATATTCGAACATAAAAAATCAAATATTAATTTTTTAAGAATTTATTTGGTAATATGAAATTTCGGGATCATGTCACCTTACCCAGTGGGCACAACATTTCACGACGCCTTTACAACACCCTTACGAGATCTCTACGACGACTTGTAAACATCCTATGCCCATGTCATCACAATGTTGAAAAGACATCGTCAGATCGTATGACATCTTTACGATATCCTAAAGACATCCTAGCGACATCGACATAGGATGTCGCAAAGTCGTCGTCAAGATGTTGTAACGATGTCGTCAAGACATCGCGAAATTTTGCACCCACTGGGTTACCACAAATAACGAAAATTTCATGTAATTTTTTAGGAATTTTATGGCAAATTTTCCGGTCAGATTTGAAACGCGATCCGAATCGACTGGAAGTCTCCAGGAACCCATGTTGGAGCCAGAAAAGCAGAAGAGAGTCAAATCAATTCTAATTATTAAAAAAACAGAAAATAAAAAATAAAATAAAAAATAAATCAAAATTAAAAAAACACATTTTAAATTAATCAGAGCTCAGTTACTGAAATGTAGAGAGTATTAAGAGGAAAAACATGATTTGACATAAGTTACACAAGAAAGCTTTACTACAATACCTGGTGAGCTTCTTTCTAAAATTAATTTTAATTTTCAGAATTATTATTAATAAGCTTAATTAATGATTTTTACTTGTATAATTATTCTGCGTTAATTTTATTTATTTTATTCAATTCAGTGAAAATCCAATGGAAGTCAGTGAAAAGTCACTAAAACTTCCAGTAATATCACTGATCACTCAGTGCAATGAGCCACAAATTTACTTCGAACTAAGTAATACAATAATTTCACAAATCATTTTAATTTACACTAGTCTCAAGAAGCAGGAAGCATCCAACCAAAATTAATCTTTATACTTGTGGGAATAGGCTGCAATACATTTCTTAGAAAAAATTAGGATTCAATTTAAAATTGATTGTCTTCTGATACTTATTTAACATTTATAATGTTTTCTCTTAAATTTTAGTGTACAATTACAATTTCCATCCAATATATTGAAAAAATAGCTTCATTTCATTATTGGAATATTTTGCACAATGCTCAGCTATTGTTTATTGATATTTTCGTCATTTTTTTGCAAAATTCAAGTAAAAGGATTTGAAATCAACGACTCTAGAAACCTATAATATTTCAAAGATACCATAGTTATCGAAAATGTTGAGCTTTTTCATCGCCGTATAGGATCGGACATTTTGTTTATGAAAATTAAAAAAACGGATATGAAATCAGGGACCCAAAAAAACCCATAACAAAAAAATTCGTTGAAATGGAACCATTTTTGGAGTTCTATACAACATCTCATGGCTCTAGTCCACAGCACGACGGCCCTGCTCAACTTTGTCGCATCCCCACCACCTCGACGATTGCCTTGCGCTGATTGGAACCATGGAAAGTTGTCAAAAATACCAAAGATTGTCCCATTTCATTTGTTTAAATTTTGATAACGATATACTGGTAAACAAACGCGAAGAAAGAAAACGTCAAACAACACATGAATCATATATGGCATACTCTCTGTAGACTCGAATATCTCAAACAAATCAAATAGTTGAATTTTTAACCCATGAAAAAAAATGGTGTTGAAATGGAACAATTTTTGGAATTTTTGACAACTTTTTATGGGTCTAATCCACAACACGATGGCCCTGCTCAACTTTGTCGCAACCCTACCACCTCGACCAAATTTGTAGCGCGGAATCGAAGGTTCTCACTTTTTCGCCGAAATATGAAGTCCCCGCGTCTCATACCTTCCACGTCATTCAAATCTGTCGCATCCCCACCATCTCACCATGAATGTATTAATAAATATGTATAATAAATAAATAATGACGTTATTATTTATTTGTGAGTGCTCCAGACATTGTGGTGTTGAAAATCGATTTCACGAAGCAGGAGAAATCGAACTAAAATTAATCTTAATGCATTTAGGAACAGGCTGCAATATATTTCTTATAAGAAATTTGGGTCCGATTTAAAATGCACTGTCTAATGATACTTATTTAACATTTATAGTGTTTTCTCTTCAATCTTATTCAATAATTGTAATTTCCAGAAAATATATTGATAAAAAATAGCTCATTTTGTTTATTGGAATATTTTGTACAATTCGGAGCTATTGCTTATTAAAATATTCTCCATTTTTTTTTTTCATTTGAAAATTCAAATGAAAGGATTTAAAATCAACGGCTCTAGAAACCTATAATATTCACAAGATTTCATTGTAAACGAATATTTTGTTGAGCATTTTCGTCACGGTATAGGATTCGACATTTTTGTTTTGACAAATTCAAAAACGGATATTAAATCAGGGACTCAAAAAGCCCATTAAAAAATTGTGTTGAAATGGAACCATTTTTTCTGTTTCTTACAAATTCGCATGGCTTCAGTCCATAGTGCGACGGCCCTGCTCAAATTTTTCGCATCCCCACCACCTCGACGATTGTCTTGCGACAGAAATTTTACACGCAAATTTTTTTTTCCGTCGGAACGATTCTTGCGACAAAATTAGTCGAGGTGGTTGGGATGCGACAAACTTGAGCAGGGCCGTCGCGCTGCTGATTGAGACCATGAAAAGTTGTCAAAAATACCAAAACAAACCCGAAGAAATAAAACATCAAAAAACACATGAACAAAGCGAAACAGTGTTGGGTAACTTACTTTTTTTTTTTGAGTAACTGGTCACAGTTACGTTACTTAGCGGAAATAGGTAACTAGTTACAGTTACTAGATAAAGCAACTTCAAGTTACCTAAAAAGTTACTTTTTCCACTTCCTCAGTTTGATAGTTTCAAAATCAAAATAACTAAGATGATAACTCATAAAATCTTAATTAAAAAGAAATAGGCATTAGTTAAAGTTAGATTTTTCAGTCATATTTTTCAACCAAACATTTGTATTTTTACCCATAAAATATGAAATTTTCTTTACTGAAAAAAATTAATTTTCAAGCCAAAAGAACGAATTTTCAACAGAAGGATTACTTTTCAACCAAATTTAAACTTTTTACCAAAATAGTTAAATTTTTAACAAAATAAATTCATTTTTTAACAAATGGCTGAATTTTCATACAGAATGAATTTTCGACAAAAAAGTTCTTTTTCCACAAAATAGTTGAATTTTCTATCATTTTCAAGCCAAAAACACTGATGTAAAATAAAACAGAATGTGTTTGATTTCAAATTAAAGTCTTTTTTGGTTGAAGCAATATCAACTATATTACATTTTTGGTTGAGAATTCATCGATTTTGATTGAAAATGCATAAACTTGGTTAAAGATTTAACTACTTTATTTAGTTGTAAAGTAACTTTTGTGTCGAAAATTGATATTATCCTTTTGAAAATGCAACTGTTTTGTAAAAAATTCATCTTCTTTGCTTGAAAATGCAACAATTCAGTAAACATTTTTTTCTTTCTTGTTCCAAAATTCGACTTTTTCTTTTCAAAATTGATACAGATTTTTCGTTTAAAATTGAACTCTGTAGTAGAAAATTCGTCTTTTTAGTTTGAAAGTGGTAGAAAATTCAACTATTTCGATGAAAAGTAACTTTTTTGTTGAAAATTCGTTCTTTTCGCTTGCAAATTAATTTTTTCCGGTAAACATTTTTTATCTCTTTTGGGTAAAAATCAAAGATATTATACCTAGATGCGGCAAGGGTCTAGTTAGGCCACATGTTCATAGGGCGCGCGGCGCTACGTTCAGTTTTGTGGCTTCGGTTTTATTCGGTACTTTTCGGCTAAATTCGGCATTGCCGCTTCGTTTAAGGGGATTATTTCGACCACATACCGCAAGGCGGCGCAAGAAACGTCGAGCGGGAATTTAAATTTTTTGCATCATTATGAATTATTTATGTATATTAAAGGACTGAAACGGACTTTTTCCTATTGGAAAATATTTGTAGTACGTATAATTTACTCTCATGATTGAAAAAGAAAAAAATATCCTATAAGATAGAACGTGATAATAAATGAAGAATTCATTGAATATGATAATGAATTCAGCATTTTATTCATTACAAACCTATAAATGATAGGAAAATTTTACCATTGCACAATAAATTGTACATCTTTTCATTTTTCTCATTATATACTATAATTAAAATTAGTAAAAAAGTTATGATGAATAATAAAAAATAATTCAAAATTAGATGCCGAGTACACGAATTAACGTAAAAAAATTTCTAAAATACAAAGTGACGAATAATACAATTTTAGGGCTTTAATATAACGATGCAAGGTTTGTAATTGTCGAAAAATAAAAATCCCCAATTTAAAAATATCCGAAATTATAATTTAACGAATTATATAATTTTTAAAGTATACTATTTTTAATTATACGATTAACGAAATATTAACTTCATATACAATTTGCAAATTTTCGAAATTTAAGATTTGACGAAAATAAACCATTAGTTATCAAAGAAATATTAAATAATACTTATTTATTTTTGTCATTATTAAATTTCGGGAATTAAAAAAGTTTGTAGAGTTTAATGATTGGACAACTATATAGTTCCGTGAATATTAATTTCGGATATTATTGAGATTTTTAGTTTTGCGGTATATTTAAAATCCTGTCATTTTAAAGTTCAGAGATTTTATAATTCATGAAATTATATTTTCGGAACCCGTTCATTTGTGTATTTATTATCTCTTCACTTTTTGTTTGTCCCTACATAAATAATTAATTTAATGAATTAGGATTTATCGTTAGTTTTCGCACAAATCCTTATAAAGGTTTTCAAAGATTATTGAAAAGAAAAAATTTTAACGTCAGTGGAGATGCTTAAGAAAAAAGTATTTTTTGAAGCAGGTACGTATTGAAATTTTATTTTTTATTTCTAAACTTTCTTCTTTTTTTTTTGGTGATCGATCTTTTTTTCGCGAATTTACTTACTTAAATAATTATTTTAAATAAATTCTATAATTTGTTATTCCAATTGTAATTAAATTATTTAGCGGTTTCATAATAAAGTTTTGTATTCAAAACTAAAATGTTGCATCAGTAAAAATTTAATTTAGATTTTTTATTCCCTTTACTTAAATTCCATTTTTACTTCTTATGAAATTTCCTTGAATATTCTATTTAAAATTGTGCAAATATACGTGTCTATTTGTAATTCTATCTTTGAAGAATTTTAGTTTTGTTAGAAAATACTTCAAATTAAAAGTTTTGGACATTGAAAAGTTGAATAGCCGGAAATTTTTTCTTAGGGTAAGTTTTCACCAAGAAAAATTTAAAAATTAAAAAAATTACTAAATTTGGACAAAAATAATTATTCAATGCTGTTTTCAATTTTTTTGTTGGAAAATTAATTTGAAAATAAAAAAAAACGTTACAAAAAATGTAGTTGAAACGAGTTATAATTTGTTAGAAGTCATTTTTGGAATGTTGAACTTTTCTCTGTGAAACGAATCACTTATATTTCAGCGAGTACTATTAAG
>CAKNWT010302056.1:0-11447 GCA_932066315.1 Andricus coriarius | reverse complement strand
GTGAATTTGGAAAATCTGAAGAAAACCAGGCACATGCGTTGCGCCAACAAATTTTCAGACGATGACTTGGAAAAGGAGAGGTCCGCTAAATCTAAAACGGCTAAATTTAAAACGAAAATTCCCTTCATAACTTCTACTTTCGACCAAACAAAATTTGAGGAAACCAAAGTACCAATAAAAGTGGAGTCAAATTTAGAAAAACCACAACAATGACGTCTTTTAAGTAAGTTTATCATCATCTAACTAAAAAAAAGTGCTGTCTCGAAAATCTCTCACTCATTGTTGTTGAAAAGCTGATTAGCACTTCAATGACTTGAAACTGCTCTATTCAATACATTTGAAATTTAAAAATTAAATCCGCTGCTAGCTTTCAATTTCTTTACTCGGATAGCACACAAAATTCCATGAAGATTTCCTGAAACTTGCAAAATGCAAGTTTGGGAGTATTGCATTGAAAGGTGAGGGCAAGGTTCGTTCGACCAAGAATATGTCCGCTTGTCTGACAATATTGCTCGGCGAAGATACGGAAAGTTTGGGAAATTTGTATAACTTAATTCGATGCGCAGTAATATTGTATGGCACTTACGCCTGTACAGTATTTTTTTCGGTCCTCTTAAAATACCACATGACATATGTACCAAAAACTGATAGTTTTCCATGTTTATGAAAAAAGTTTCAACAGATTTTGAAGAATTTCAAAGGATTTCAGGGGATTTTCGACCAATTTAAGAGGTTACAAAGAATGTTATGGGATTTCAAGAAATTTAAAAATAAGACTTCAAGCGATTTCAAATACTTTCTAGAGACTGTAAACAATTAAACAAGATTTCAATGATTTTTACATGATATGTATGAATTTTAATCGATTTAGGAAGATTTCAAGGGATGTTGAGAGGTTTTAAAATTTTTAAAGCGTTTTAAATTGGCTTGATAAATTTCAGGGAATATCACAATACTTTTATATATATCAATGGATGTAAAATAATTGTCTGGAATTGAAAAGTATTTTAAAAGATTTTAGGGATTTTCGAAGTATTTCAATATATTTCAAAAGATTTAACAGCACTTCCAGAATAGCTGCAAGTAACTTTAAAACATCTCAAGGGATTTCACAGATTTTCTAAAGGATTTCAGGTGATTCAAGAATATTTCAAGAGATTTCCAAGAATCTTTTGAGACTACATGGCCTATGAAAGGATTTTTATGGATTTCAACTCATTGTAAAAGACTTCAAGGACTTTGGAGAGATTTTGAAGATTTTGTCAAAGTTTTCAATGGGTCTTGAAATATTTCATGGGATATTTCTAAACTTATAAAGGTTTCAAGTGGTTTGAAAAAATTTCAAGAGATTTCAACAAATTTATATACAACCCAAAGTATTGAAAAATATTTTAAGGAATGAAGAAGTATTTCAAAATATTTCAAGGGATTTAACAAGATTTCAAATTATTTCGGAGGATTTTGAGGGGTTTCACTAAATTTTTAGTGATTTCTAAACACTGGAAGGAATTTCAGAGGATTTCTAGGGATTGCAAAATATTTTAAAAGACTTCAATGGAACTATAAGGATTTCAAGTAAATTTCAACAGGTTCAAAAAATCATGAGATATTTCAAATAATTTTAAAAATATGTACGGATTTACACGGGCTTTCAAAACGTTAAAAGAGTAGTCAAACCCTTATTTAATATTAAGGCATAAATATTTTAAGATAAACAAATATTTATTTGTATTGTTTTTGAAGAGTATGTGTCTTTGTGACTTTTTAATTATTAGAAGTTATAACTAAAGTCCGTAATTAATTAAAAATACAAATTTTGGCTACCCAGTGGGCACAGCAACATTAACGTCCTGAGAAAGTTCTAAAGACGTTCCTAGGATGTTTATGTCAGTCCAATTGATGTCCTAAAGACGTCCCATGTTCCGAAAACGGTCTTTGGAACATGGTACGTCTTTAGGACATCAATTGGACTGCCGCAAACATCCAGGAACGTCATTAGAACGTTCTCAGGACGTTAATGTTTTTGTGCCCACTGGGTAATTTAGCGCTTTTCAGTGCAATATAACTTAGTACTTAAAATATGGAAATATTCTACGAATGGCTACTAATGGGGCAAACATGGTCAGAAACGGCACTTCTATCCTACATTTTTATTCTTAAAATTAGTAAGAAATAAGAAAAAGGACAATAAGTTCAAATGTTACTGATACTTTCAACTGTATTATTGAAAAAATAGAATTACACGAAAAAAATTGAAATTCAACATTTTGGGGTCAAAATGACTTTCTGTGCACTGGAAGGGTTAAATATCTGTATACTCTTGATTGAAAGTTTACAGTAAGTCTTTTTGTCAATAGAAAATATCACGAACGAATTTAAGAAAGAATATCGTGAAGGAAAAGGAAGTGATAAACAGGACTACAATGAAAATCATCCTTTGCGTAAGTTTCATATAATGAAGTATGTTCATTTTCCGTCTTCTTGTGCCTTAATTTTTATAATGATAACATATAATGTTTTTCTTTATAATAAAACGAAATATAATGAAATTCTGCTCTTAATAAGCCCAAGTTAAAGGGAAAATATCAATTTAATAAAAAGATATTGCAAAAAATGTCCAATTTAGATGTTTTCTCAACATTGGAATAACTCTGGAAATAATTAACCATTTTCAAAGTTCTTTGGCTTAAGAAAATGTTAGTTAATTCCACAGATATTTTATTCGAAAAAATCAAAATTTGACGTCCTTTTGCAATGTTTTTTTATCAAGCCACATCTCGAAAAGGCGACATCTTAAAAAATAGCTGTGTAAATAATTTTCACCAGTAGGGTACCTCGCCTTCAACATAAAAAATTTTTTGATGCAAGATCAAAATGTAGGATCAAATTTTTTTCTGTAGAGGAAAACTTCACAGACGATTTTGAAAGACAGCTCTCATATAATGAAAATAATAAAAACGAAAATAATAGAAAGCCATTGGCATCATCTTCTCCAAATTCTGATATCGATTTTGATGAAAAGAAGCTGTACAGTCACAAAATAAAACTTCCTTCAAGGTTTGACGACTCTCAAGAAGACGTAGCAGCTTGTAAATATAAACACCATTTTGAAACTCTTTTTATTATTTTTAATTATAAATTATGCATAAAGTCATGGAACATTTTTTTTCTTTGCAGTGGATCCGTCCCAAATTTTAATTCTAAACAAAATTAACACAATGGGAGTTCTGCTGGAATCGCTATGTCGCGACCGTGAGAATAATAGAGTTGCAGGAGAATTATCAGGTCGCCTATCAGTAAATTTCCAGAGCGAGGATTTAAAAATATTTCCTGCAAATAGCAAAGAAGATATCTTCAGCATTGAGAAAAGATGTCGAATAAAAAATTCTACGCAAAAGTGGTACAATTTAATAAATTTGATATAATTCATAATAATATTCTACCAATATTATCCATTTTTTGGCACTGACTTTTCTGGCAGGTGTTAGCACTTAGTAAAATTGGAAAGCACGCCACTATGAACATCACTGCTGCAATTTTATTGAAGCACGTTCTAACGTACGAAGCTGGACAGGAGTTTTCTTTCGAGGGAAGGTCACAAAAGAAATGTTCGTTCAAAAATCTGAAGCTATATTCAGCTATAGAAAGTAGGTTCATCATTGTTTGTGTCAGTTAAATGTTTAATTTTAATTCAAAAACTAATATAGAGATTTTATTTCTGAAGATGATATGGACATTCTTTACCCTGATATAACTGCTGCCATGGTGAAGAAAAGCGTCAGTGAATGGTTAGCCCAATGCAAGAATCGCCAAAAACGGAAACTGTGAGAATGATAGTTTTCCTGCAGCAATCAGCTTTAAAAAACATATTATTTAATGAATTTAAATCGCTTACGTTTCAGGGGCACATGAAATAGGAATGAAGAAAAGGAGCGCCGCATGCACCTCGACTTGGAAGATGATGATGAGGAGGAATAACTTGACTGGATGGTTTTAGAAGACAGAGTTTTATTTCGTTTAAATTTAGAATAAAAATGCAAAGGGTGAACATTACCAAATTAAAACTTTTGCTCATCTGCTATTAGATAGTTTCAATATTTATTTATTATATTTAAGTGCTTTCTAATTTATCGCTCTTGTTCTGTAACATTTAAATATTTTATACTTTTTATATTTTATATAACTTCCGAGAAATTCAGTTATTGTGGTGTATTTGCTTGAATCCCGTCAAATACTAATTACAAAATTCTTATTTGTCCTTGTCAGAATTCATTTGCTTTTTACCAAGAAATGATATGTCCCGTATTCGACACAGAGCCTCTTAGGATTCTTGTGTTAAATAATAATCTTTCAAGGGATGTTGAGAGGTTTTAAAATTTTTAAAGCGTTTATAGAGGCACTGGATAAATTAAGGTAGTAGTCAGTGGAAAACATTCTTTCTAAAACCATGAAATTATTAGAAGAAATATATTTTGACCCATCTCATAAAGCCTCTTACGCGGGTATTGTCTTCTACCTGGCCTTAAGATTTAACATTTTAAACACATTTCTTCCTGTATTGTATTAAATAATGTAGAGATTTGTGAAATACGAGTTTATAAAATAAATTATATTTTATGCCCGTTCATTTTTGACTGGATGGTCTATAAGACCATGTGGCCAAAAAATAACTCACATAAAATAGAGTTGCTTATAAAAATCTGGTCAGCACTGTAATATCTCAAATAAATTTTATAAATGAAAGTTCAGTCGAATGTAACTGAAAGATATATTCGTTATTAAGAAACCATGACACGAGTTTGTTGTATATCTCTGTCGTCAAGATAACCGCATTTAGTTTCTAAGACATTCATTTTTGTTTATGATATAGGACTCTAAGGATTTTCTTATTTTTATTATAATTTGTGTGATACAAGTTTATAAAAGTAATTATACTTGATGTTAGTTCTTTTTTGTGTACATGGTGTTATATCAATATTTAAATATCTACATAAGACCATGTAGAAAAAAAATAACTAAGACTGTAACGTTATATAAAAAATAGCTAAAAACATAATCCTGTTGATTGCTTAATAACAATAAATATTATATCTAAATTTGATTAATTTTTTCTCACTTACCTTTTAATTTACTACATAGAGATAAGGAAAAATTTTGCAAAACCTTCCAGGAACATTTTTAGGAAATATTCCCTCAATAATGATGCACAACCTTCGAGGCACATTCCCGCAAAATGTTCCCTCAATATTGTTTATCAAGCTTTCAGCAACTGTTCCAGGCAATCTTCGAGGCACATTCCCACAAAATGTTCCCTCAATATTGTTTATCAAGCTTTCAGCAACTTTCCCAAGCAATATTCCCTCAATCTTGCTTCGCAATATTGCCGCATGGCGGACATTTTCTTATTTGCTGGAAGCTTGCCTGAACCTTGCGATGCAATCTTCCGAACCTTGCATCGCAATGTTTAGGGAAGCCTGCCGCAAACTCTTGTGCTATCTGGGAGGATAATAAAATTATTATTAGATTTCTGGGAGAAGTAAAAATTATTTTTGTTTTCAACAAATTTTTAAGCAAATGTTTGAACAGATTTCAAAACAAATTTTAACGTATTAATTAATGTTTGTAGTTTAAAATTGCTTAAAATGACACAATTTGGACAATTTATACATTTTTTATTCATTTTTTAATTCATAGCATTGAAAATGACGTCCATATACCCGAAAGACATTTTTTTATTTTCTGGAAAATATTCTAAAAAGGGAAAGCATATGCCTGAGTAAATCTGTTAGAAAGGACCGGTATGCTTCTTTCCAGGTAATAATCGGTAATTCATGCAACAGATGACTAGTGGGGCGGGGCGGGCGAGATCTATTATTCTACTTCTATTCCTCTTTTCTCTTTCTTACTTTCTTCGGAAAGGGTATCAACTCAGAAATCTGATTTTACCTGAGTTCACGCAAGAAAACAAAAAAACAGAGGACTGCACGAAAAAGAGACAAATTTGAAGGGTGACAGAGACGAAAGAGCTAAAAAGACAGATTCTATGCGATTTTAGAGAAAGTGACTATTCCTCGTACATTTGCTAATTAGAACCCCACCACATTTTTGTGATCAGAAAACATTAGTCATGAACACTATTATTCGGTTAGTTTTCCATAAACCAAACTTTTTTTTTACCGAAACCTGCCTAAGTATGAAATGATCGAAAATCATGTACTTTTTCTTCATAAAGCAAGTGTAGATTTAACATAATTTTTTTTTTAAAAGAGAAGTCCACCCTACAAATAGTTATAATGTTCATCATTCAATCACAAAAAGTGCGATTTTCGCATATTCTTTGAGTATTTTTGCAGAAGGTAAACTTTCTTTTACGAAAACGTGCCCATGGATAAATTGATAAAAAATCACTCACATTTTGTCCATATAAAATGTGTAGTTTTCAACATCGTTTATTTTGAAGATATGTCCGCCTCAAAAATGGGTATAATGTTTAACATTTAATAAACAAAAATGCCATTTATGCATTATTCTAACCGTGGTTTTGCATAAAACAAACGTCTTTTTCATAAAGCCTTCGGGCAGAGATGATTTGACCGAGAATCGCTCACTTTATATTGATAAAAAATATGTATTTTTCAATATAAATTATTTTCAAAGAGAGGCCCGCCTTGAGAAATATTATAATATTTAATATTTAATAAACAAAAATGCCATTTTTGCATTATTCTAACCGTGGTTTTGCATAAGACAAACGTCTTTTTCATAAAGCCTTCGGGCAGAGTTGATCTGATCAAGAATCGCTCACTTTATATTGATAAAAAATATGTATTTTTCAATATAAGTTATTTTTAAAGAGATGCCCGCCATGAGAAATATTATAATATTTAATATTTAATAAACAAAAATGCCATTTTTGCATTATTCTAAGCATGGTTTTGCATAAAACAAACGTCCTTTTCATAAAGCCTTTGGTGAGAGATGATTTGATCGAGAATCGCTCACTTTATATTGATAAAAAGTATGTAGTTTTCAATATAAATTATTTTTTAAGAGAGACCCGCCTTGAGAATTATTATAATATTTAATAAACAAAAGTGCGATTTTCGCATTATTCTTAGAGCATTTTTGCATAAGCTAAACTTTTCTTCTGCGAAGCTTGCATAATGGATCGAGAATACATGGTAAATTTAGGTTTTCATCATTTTTCATAATTTTCCACTACAGTGAGCTTAGAATTTTACAATAAATTTAGAAATGTAGCGATGTTATAATTTAATGTTATAATTTTGCAAACATATAATCATAAGCAGAAGTTTCGTCTCGGTAAAGGTCTAATGTACCTAACCGACATTACAGTTTTTGCAAAGATAAGTTCAAATTCGATTTTTATTTTTATTAATAAAACAGGTATTGAAAAATGAATTAAAATGATATTGAACTATACATTACGAGGTCATTAATTCGTAGACAAAGAAAATTAATTATATATTCTGAACTATCGATCTGCGAAACAAGAATAGATCAGCAGTGACCACTGGCGGGAAATCCAGGAACTAAAAACCGGTTTTCCTACCCTATTTTGCTTGCTTTATTTTTCTTCGGTTCGTGCAAAATCTTGTTTGAATAAATGAATAAATTAATATTTTTTTGCTCATTACATGTTCATGATTACTTGCCGCATAGCGGGCTTCTCGAAATTCGAGCATCCCAAATTTTTGCAATTAGATAATCTAACATTTTGTTTATAAACACAAAAATTTTGTTATAATTTTGATTTTCAAGAGAAGCCCGCCATAGATTTCGGTTAGCCTTTTACAATGCAGAAAAAATAATTTCAATTCATGCATTACCCCGTGCAGAAATTTCGATCTGGCCCCGATCGGGGCCAGACCGGGCCATATTGGTCCCAGATCGGGAATCCCGATCGGGGCCAGATCGCGGATGAAACACACACACAGACCGGGGCCAAGTCGGGACTCCCGATCGGGAAACCCGATCAATCCCCGATCGGTATCCGATCAGTCTCATTATAATCTATATTATGAATTTCGCGAATAAAAAGCGATTCATAAATTATAGAATAATATTGATTTAAAACCGAAATAACATACATTTAATTTAAGTAAACTCAAAACTAGTGCATGGTCCTCTCCTTTCGACGGCCACCCCAATCTTTCGAATTTCCAATAGTGATTCCACTGTTGCTTAGAGCCTCCTCTTTTCAAATTAAAAATGTAAATATTCCATTTATATTTGAAAAGTTGAGTTTTTTAGTTGAAAAATCCTCTTTTTTAAAAAAATTAATTTTTCTGACTAAAAATTCATCTATTTTATGAAAAATTCGTCTTTTTAGGTTGAACTTAACTGTGTTTTACTTAAAATGAACACCCTATATGGTTGAACATGAAATTGCTTGCTTGAAAGTTGAAGTTTAAATTTAAACTTGCTCATAAAAATTTAACTATATTGTAGAAAATGACATTTTTGCTGAAAATTCATCTTTTTGCTTATAAATGTAATAATTTAGTTAAAAATGCATTTTTTGGATTGAAAATTTAACTAATTAGTTAAAAGTTGAACTACTATGTTAAATATTTACTCTTTTTTAAAGATTCACCCCTGTGGTTGAAAGTTAAACATTTTTGTTGAAAATTTGTTGTTTTTT
This sequence comes from Andricus coriarius, assembly GCA_932066315.1. NCBI lineage: Eukaryota > Metazoa > Arthropoda > Insecta > Hymenoptera > Cynipidae > Andricus > Andricus coriarius. The sequence continues at coordinate 2,782 of CAKNWT010302056.1, read as the reverse complement.
TTGCTAAAAGTTAATTTTTATCAAAAAATTTAAGTATTCCATTTTTGGTTAAAAAATGTCTTTTTCAGTTGAAAATTCAAGTATTTTGTTGAAAATTCATCTATTTGTTTGAAGATTCAACTTTTTGGGTTAAATATTCAACTGTCTTTAGAAAATAAGCCTTTTTGCTTCAAAAATTGAACTGTTTTTGGTTGACTTTTAAACTTTTTTGTTGAAAATTCAACTGTGTTTGAAGAAATACATCTTTTTGGCTTGAAAATTGAACTATTTCGTTAAAAGTTAAACTATTTTCTTAAAAATTCGATATTTTTGCTTAACAGTTCAACTATTTTATTGTTAATGCAACTGTTTGGTTGAAAATAATTTGTTTTAGTTGAAAGTTGGTTTGTTTTTGTTGAAAATTCATATTTTTGGGTCCACATTGTCCACATTGTTTCAACGGGACAATTGATCACCCATCATGTCACTCAAATTTGTCGCGGAAAAAGAGACATAACCTCACTTCGCGACCTTCGAACTCACACTGCATCGGAAACGCTAGGAACTGAATAGAAGATAGCAAAGATAGAATAACGAGACGAGATAACGAGACGATCGTGTAATAAAGATGTAATTGTAAATCTACTAATTTTACTTGAAACTGCGTTGATGTCAGTCGGAAATTGACTTTCAAGTGGATCCAAATTTTCTGGCTCGTCCAAATTCATAAATTCAACAGATTGAACAATATTAATTTCCGGATCACGTGAATTACCATCTGTAATCATTTCATTTATATTAATTGAAAAAAGACAATTTAATTGATGATTAATTTATTTGAGGCTAGGTTTCAATGAGCCGCAGAATGTAATTACGTACTTTTATTTTTCTCATGCAGGTTTCGAGGTATACTGGCTAGTGCTCGGTGCCTCCGAAAACGTGGCGTACCTGACTTAGGCATTTTCAGTAATTGATAGAATATTATAAACAAGTAATATTCGAAATTCACTGCACTATCAAGAAACAATAACCAGCACAAATCATGTAATCGCATGAAGATAACGCTTCAGTAGGAAATCGGTCCGGCCCGGTCTGGCCCAATTATGGGCCACAGAGTTCTACCGATCAGGGCCAGATCGGGAATCCCGATAGGGGCCAGATCGGTATAACGTACGAAATCGGGCGATTTCTGCACGGGACTTTGCGAGTTTTTGCACAAACTGATCGAAGGAAGTTACCGTTCACCTTAAGAGGGCTGGGGACATGAGCTTTTGTAAGGTAATCACCGGCCACAGATTCCTTCGAAAGTATAAGGAAAAATATGAATTGTGTGGTATGTCTACATTCAGAAAATAATGAGCTACAGAAATGTGTTTTCAATTTTCTATAAACATTTAATATAGTAAAAATATGCTTGGTCAAAGTTACCCTACTTTTGAAGACTAATTTATCGGCTTCTAATAATGATTTCGCAAATTTTCGAACTGTTAACTCAAGATTGATATTTTATCTACAAATTTTTGTATCTAATTAAGAAATTTCTATTGAATAAATATGAAAAAACATTGGCCTACGATGTGTCTGCATCGAGTAAATTCAAGGCAAGTAACTACCGATCCTGGCGGCCAAATATTGAGGAGAACTTTGGGCACGCCCACGCATTGTATTCACTACAATGCATTCCATTTACCTCACCGCGGCAAGTTGTGGGGCCTACTGTAACATCTGGCACCACTCTCAAGAAATTCTTCTTAGATTCATTTCTGAATTTTCTCTTTAGCCACTAAAGAAATGTACGAAATGTTAGTCCCCAAAAAACTTGCCAAAAATAATTCTCTGACGTTCAACGGATTTGTATGTTTCTTGAAATTCTGATTCGAATGATATATACTTTTAGGAGTCACTTTTGTGATAAAAATTGAACATAATAATCGAAAAATAAAAACAACCCAAGTTTCCTATTTTGGCAATCGAATGTCAGTAGCAAAAATTTGTATAGCATTTGATCAAACATATTTTTCATGTCATCAATATTTGTTAAAATTTGAGAAATATTCGTTCTCCCTTCTTTATTTACGAATTTTTTATACATACAACAGCCGCAAGAAGGCGAAATAAAGTTTGAAATGTTGAAAATATTCTGCTTGAATTTTCGTCTAATCGAAACATTTCATTAAGATAGTTTCGAAATATACTTGATATCAACTTAAAATTTAGAATTCTATATCTCAATATAGCAGAAAAACAATTTTTTGTATTGAAAGTATACTTTTTAATTCTAAAGTAATAGTTAAAAACCGACAAATTAGTCTTCGAGCGTAGGACAACTTTGGCCAAGCATATTTTTAATAGCATCAACGTTTATTTAAATTTTATGAATGCAATCTCTACCTTATTCCCATACGAATCCAGGCATACCATATAACTAATAATTTGTAGTAATACTTTCAGATGAAAAAGCCGCAAGAAGTCGAAACAAAGTTTGAAATGTCCAAAGTGCTGTATCTGAATTTTCGTCTAATCGAAACAATTAATTGGGATAGTTTCGAAATATACTCGAGATCGAGTTAAAATTTGTAATTAAATTTCTCAATGTTCAAAAAAAAAAGCGTTTTGTATTACAATCTTACTCTGTTAATTGTTAAACAATCGTTACAAGCCGAGAAATTAGTCTTCAAAAGTAGGGTAACTTTGACAAAGCATATTTTTAATGTCATCAATATTCATTACAATTTGAACAATATTCGTTGTACCTTATTTATTTACAAATCCAGGCATACCACATACGTCATAATTGCTAACA
>CAKNWT010302053.1:0-12338 GCA_932066315.1 Andricus coriarius | reverse complement strand
CACTCCCAAGCAAAGTATCCAGCGGGGACCTCGTGGAGGTTCCGCTCCCGAGCCATTAAGGGCTCCACTTCTTAACTAAGTTCTGCGATTCGTCACGTATCGTCTGTTTGTCCCCACCACTCGCGTCGGTCACACTCCTTCATTTGATTGACGTCCACCGCGAACGTGGTCAGCGCCTTGAATTTCGTCTCCGACGTCAATAGTTCTCGTCCAGTCTCTGGCCAGCGAATCTCCGAACCGATTGCAAGTTCAAGTACTCGCCCCGGGATGGAGAATCGCGGGCATTCTGTGAGCACATGCACCATGTTTTCCTCGGGAGCATCACATTCGCACACTGAACCATCACCGAGTTACATCTGCCAAAGTTTGGCAGAGAAATCTCCGTGCCCGGTCAGGAATTGCGATACGTGATACTCCGGAGAAATCCAGGTATTGTCGAGTCTTCCTCGGATGTCAGGAAAACACTCATATGTTATCCTGCCATCCGAGGAAGCCGACCATTGTTGCTGCCACAGATCCTTTATTTTTCGGTCAACGAGGGAGGCAGAGTCGTCACCCAGCTGATCCGACACAATTGTCAGATCAGCAACATGGACTTCCCGGCGTTTTCGTAGGTTGTACTGCGCAACCCGCTGAGTCAAGAAGAGGCTGATTGGCACCTCGCCTGCCAAAACGCACAACGCTTCCATTAAAGCTGTCCTGTAGGCCCTTGTCATCACTATAAGGGTCTGCCTCTGGGCAGATTTGAGCTTTCGTCTGTCGTGTACTGTCGTCAGGTCATACCATCCGGCCGCGGCGTAACCTGCAATGGCTTTGAACAAGCCACCGTTGAGGATTTTCATCGTGCGGTAGCTTATTCCCTATTTGCTTGGAGCGACGCGTCGAATTGCTGCTGTTATTTTCTTCAACTTGTCAGAGGTCACCCTGCAGTGAGTCCCGACCTTCAGGCCCTGATCAAGGTGGACTCCAACAGTTCGCACGCTAGTCTTCAGCGAGATTGATCTCCTGTTCACCTTGACCACGGGTGCCCTGATGTTCAAGGCCGACCCATATGCAGGCTCCCCCCGGTTGGAGCTGGATCCGATTTTTCGAGCTCTCGAAATTTCTTTCTCATGCTTTTCATACCTGAGGAAGATTATCTCCGTTTTTGTCCCGGAAAGCTCCAATTCAGCGTCTCGACACCATCGAGCGATGGCATCCACAACGAGTTGTGCCTTCTCTTCGAGGCTTCTCCTCGAGTTCGCACCAATGATGGCCTGAAAGTCATCAGCGTATGCCGCGAAATCTCGACCAAGAAGCCTTGCTAAGATTCTGAGCACATCATCGAAGACAATGTTCCAATCACATGGACCAAGTACTGACCCTTAGGGGCAGCCCCTGGTCGCGGGCTTTGAAACATTGCCCCCGTCCCACGAAATCCTCATTTGCCGATCACTAAAATAGTGTTCAAGAACGCTAAAAAAATTCTGGGGACATCCACGCTTCTTAAGGCCCCGGATCACCAGCGGCCATCTAACATTATCGAAAGCACCTGTGATATCGAAGAGAAGGGAGAGCACGAGACGCTCGTCATGCTCATCTACTATTCTCCGAATATCACAAATGGCATCTTCTGTTGATCTGCCTCTCATAATGCCGAAATGGCGATCCGAGATCTTGCCAGGACCGAGAACAGTCTTCCTCATCCTTCCAAGCAACAAGCGCTCGTAGATCTTTCCAAAAGCCGAGAGAAGGCGCACCGGTCGGTAAGAACGTACAAGCCGCAGGCAGAGATTCACCAGGCAGAGGAATACAGGACCCAAGAATGGCCAAGCCATCTTTATCGTGATGACTTCGACATTGTCGGGACCTGGGGCCTTGTTGTTCGGTAATACCCGAACAACATTCCACGTCTCCTGCATAGTGAATGGCTGCTCGTCGTCGGCTGTTTCCTCGACGATGTCATCAACAACATCAGGGAAGTGCACCTCCGCAGACTCGTCGGGGACGAAGGCCTTCATAAAAAGGTCAGCGCCCTCACGTACGGAGTTCACTGGCAAACCCTGCTTATCTCTGACCGTACAGGGTATAGTGTCAGTACTAGTCTTAGTTGTCTTTATGTATGTCTTGTAGAAGACACCCCATGGGTCGCGATTACCCTCGAGACTGACAATGTCAGTCTGCGATTCGCGACTTGTCTTCCTGATCATCTTTTGGTACGACCGGTTAAGGTCTTGATATTCCACCAGCCGGACAGCGCGCTGTGCAGACCATTTTTCAGCCTGAAACCGTCTCCTGAAACGCATTACCCTGCGTTTCAGGTTACTGAGTTCCGCAGTCCACTACGGATGCATCCTGCTAAGCCACCTTCTCCGAGGCATGAACGCATCACATGCACTTGTCAGGGCAGTTGTCATGTCCTGCGCAAGAGCTTCCACATCGCTCCTCTGGTCAAGCGGGACGCCTATGAGAGGTTTAAGACCCTGAGTCAGGGTCACAACAAAAACGTCCTTTTTAACTTTTTTGGTATTATACCTGGTCGGACGTGGACAATCCGTTCGGACACCAGTTTGCCTGGCGTCGTGGATTCTAAACTCTATGAGCTGATGGTCGCTCGTGCTTGCTCCCGCGCGGACCGTCCGGCCAGAACGAATGGGAGCAGGCTCCACGTAACCAGCGTGACATCAATACACGTGGTCTCCCTCGTGCCACTAAACGTCTCCACTTCACCGCAATTTAGCAGGTGGAGATCATGATCGATAATGAACTCCTCCACCAGTTCACCCCTGCCATCAAAGGCAGGAGATCCCAATGGTCTGTCAGTCGATTCAGTTCTGTCAGGTCTATTGTTTCTGTCCGTTATTTATCATAGTCGTAGACATTTCGAGCCTGCCTAGATGCCGGCCCAAAGCCGACTAATAGGTGGGGCACGACCTGCTCAGTATGTCGTGCTCCCCTTTCTTGCCATGGCGCCTACAGGCCGCACAGACCGGCGAGACGCCAGCCGCGCTCTTCAGGCAAGACGCAATCTTATGCCCCTTAATCGCACAGTGACCACAGGTGTCCTGGGTCCCGCGACAATGCTTTGCAACATGGCTATATCCCTGGCATTTGTAGCACCGACTGATCCTCGTGTTGGAGCGGACAGCGCTTCGCCTCCACCCCACAAATAGGTGACTCCTCTAGTAAATCACCTCATGCAGCGAGGGAGACACCTACGCAACCCAGTGCACCGAATTGGACCGCCTCGGACCCGCCCTATAGCAAAGCTTGAACTTTTGTTCACATTCCGCACGAGACAGACCCTCGACCAGGTCACAATTCAGCCAATAGATCGCGTGGATTATCTCCAACTCGCTGCTGCCACCAGATATATTGTATATCATGATTTCCGGATAAAGGGGAGCGGAAAGAGAAGCATGAAGATCCTTACCAGAGAGTGCAGGGTTACTCATGATTTTCTGAATGTCTGCCTCGTTGATGGTGTCCACCAAAACGGCGCCATACTTCATCTTTTTCACCCCGCACACTCTCATACCCTCCCTTACAGGATTCAGGCCGGGAGAGGAGGAAGACGGGGAGGAACACGCGGAGGGGTGGAAGCCTTTTGGGCCGGAGGATCTGTGGTAGCAGGTCCCCGATCACCTTTGGCCTCCATCCCCGCGCCCACAGCCCCGTATCCTCGTCCGCGACCGCAACGTCCACGGTTCCTGACGAGGGTGAATTTTTCTGATTCACCCTTGGCAGGTTTTTGCTGCGGTGGAGGGGCACTCTTCGGGAGCTGAGCGATGCTCACCGGTCTCAAAGGAGCTGCAGCACTTGGCCTTGGTGCCGCGTCCGCCCTAGCAACCGCTTTGGCGAATATAGTGGCGTCCGCAGCACCGCCGCGACCCTGCGACAGTTTCTGCTTTTCTGTATTTTTTTTTCCCTCGTACTAGGCCTAGTACCGATCACAGGGTCGCCTACCATCCCCTCACAGACCGGCTAAACTTACTAGTAATGACCGCCATCTGCGACTTGGTGACCAGCTTGGTCTCGTCAAGGCAGAAGGCAGCCACGTCCTTTTCTAGGTTTAATGCCCTAGTCCTGAGGCCATCCAAAGAAGGGTCAGGCACAGGCGCCTGGCAGGCAGGTGGCTGTTGGAAGGCCGCGATGCGCCGGCTTTTCCTAACGCGCACTCGCTTTCGATTCGCACCGGTATTTGCTACTGCTACTGTTGGCTCCTCGACAGGACATATGTCCATGTCTCTGGTCGCACCCCTCTCGTGGGCGGCCGTAGTGTCAGTCGAAGCAGGCACCCCAACCGCCAACGCAGGGTCGAGAGACCCATGAACAGCCTGTTCTTCATCGTCACACAACATGACCCTTGTAGATGGTCCGGCAGCAAGATCAGCGCTGGAAACGGTCAATGTCGTAGTGTCGTCAGTTTGGACCGACGTCACCACGAGAGAGGCAAAATCACCTCGCGATCGCGATGACGTCACCACAGTTCCAGCGGGACCCCCAACACTGACACCCGTTGCCATGGCAACCCTATCGTCAGGTGATTCTGACGTCAGGGAAGCCAAAACAGGTGCGCTGAGAGATCGCACGGGATTGGTCGACCTTAAAAAAGCGATATCACGAGAAATAATCATCAGATCGGTCCCAGACACACGAAGAAGTTGATGAGCTGTTCCATGACGTATGCGGAACCCGTGCTGGAAGTCAGGCAGGATGTTGTTTTGTGAAACAAAGTCATCGAAACGGGTGAAAATGATGCTTTCAGCTACTTTGCTAAGAGAGCAAAGTAGGCTGATGGGACGAAAGTTGGAAGCTGAGCTGAGAGGTTTTCCGGGTTTGGGAAGAAAGATGACTGTGGCCTCCTTCCAGGCAGAAGTAAAGTTATGATTGTGTCGATGATTTCTTTAGGAGAGGTAGGATGGAAGTCCTTGTCTGCCGCAGTAAAGTCTTGTGCAGTCTTTGAGATATGTTCGTGCAAGGACGTGAATTTGTCAAGGCTAGGAAAAGGGGAACATTGATTTTTCAAGGAGTCAGCAAAAATGTTCACCTTTTCCTCGTCTAGGGTGAAAGTTTGGTCGTCTCTGACAAGGGAAGGTGGGTGGGATTTCCTGTTGCGAATAGATTTAATCACTTTCCAGCACCTTTTAGGATTTTGTTCAGCTTCAGCAATGTAGACCTCGAAAGAAGAATTGTTGGTGGTCTGAAGGGCGGATGTAAGTTCTTTTTTAAGGGAGTTTAAACGATGACGATTTATGGCGTTTCGGGTCGATTGCCAAAGTTTTTTGGTCAGATTTTTCTTTAAGACAAGGTGATGGATAGCAGAAGATAGATTGAGGTTGGATGGAGAAACGATGTTGGTTGTGGTAGCTAGCTTCACAGAGTTTTGGATATCTTTAGTCAGGGTTTTGACTGCTGCGTCAATTTCGGCAGTTGATTGGATCTGGGTGGATTTGAAGGGGGAGGTTTCAAGAATGTATTTAAGGTGGAGATAGTCGATTTTAGATTATGTGGGCGGAGAGAGCTCAGGGTTACCGGCCAACTCAAGAAGTACAGGGTTGTGGTCGGATCTCAGTTTTGGAAGGGACCAGGCATCTTTGTTGATAACTATATTTTTAGTTAGGAAGACATCGAGAATGTCAGGTTGCTGTTTTGAAGAACTAGGGAAGTGAGTGGGTACAGTGGGTGCTTCTATAGTTAAGTTGTGTCGAGTGAGAGTTCGTAGGAGAGTTTTGCCTTTGGTTTTGTTTTTGAGGCAACTCCAGGCTTTATTTTTCGCATTTAAGTCGCCAGCGATTATAGTGGGGGTTTTGGAGTTGAATAATTCCGGTATTTTCGAGATATTGTTGATATGTGGTGGAGAATAAAGAGAGAGAATGCGAAGCGGACCAGAGTCAAGAAGAATTTCGACCCCTGTTACTTCGCAGAGGGATGACTCAGTGCTGATGGGTTTGTGTTAGAGGGAGGTGCGAACAAGAATTGCCACACCACCGCCTTTTGATGAAATGCGGTCTTTTCTGTTTACAGAGAAATTTGGAAATTAGAGTTTATTTTCCGGCTTTAAGTGGGTCTCGGTTAAGCAGGCAACGTCTATGGACTTTTCCTCAAGAGACAGACTAAGTTCAAGTCTTTTGGTTCAAGTCTTTTGCGTGTCCAGTGTTTAAGAGTTGGAAGGCAGTTGCAAAGACGGAGAGGAATTTACGAAAACGTTGTTGGAGTTGCGGGTTTTGTAACGGGTCAGGGATGGATAAGGCGTGAGTTTGGTTTTGGGTTTGAGTTTTCGGTTGTGAGCCGAAAGAAACAGAGCTGGCGTAGGAACGCTGAGGATTAGCAAGGTTGGACGCGTTTTGTGGCCTTTGTGGGTTTGAGGGGCTTGCAGTAGGTTGATCAAGCGGTTTGGAAGAGATAGTAGACCTTGAGATGGGTTGGGTTTGAGTTTTTGGAAGTTGTTGTTTACGTTGAGAATTGGACTCTGGTTTTAGGGGAACCTCAGGGCAACCTCGGTATGTGGCTCGGTGTATTCCTTTGCAGTTGAAGCAGGTAGGAGAAGTGTCCTTTTGATTTTTTAAATTGCAGGAGATGGTGGCAGGGCTACGAGCACAGAAGGCGCAAGACCAAGGTGCATGGCAATAATTTGCTGTGTGGAAGAATTTGAGGCAACGAAGGCACTTATCGAATTTTGTACTCTCTTTAGATACCAAGTTCCCGAATGGATCTTTATCCCATACTAGTTTTGTGACTTTCTTTGTTCAAAGTATATATTTACGTGGATCATATGATCATTAATTATATTTTTTCTTGTGTAAAAAAATTGGTTCAAAAAACTTATAAATTTTGAGTCTCTTAAAATTAATGTAAAAACCTAATACTAATTATCACGACTCGTCTAGAAGTGACAGGAGCTCCACACTCACAAAACAATCCTTTAGCTAAAAAAAGCTAAAAGCAGAGGATTATTTTAGAGGTTAGCACCCTGACCCCTCCACTAACGAAACTGTTATATTATTGTTTTTTCGTAAGCCTTTCTTATTAATAGTTAATAGCTGGGGTGACTGTTGAGACTCACCTAATAACAATGGATACGGCATTTTGTACTTTGGCTTAAATGGCATTTCAGTCAGTGAAGATCGTCGAATTTAACAACTTGTTTTGTATAAAAATCCCTGGTCATGTCATAAATATGATTCTTGATAGATTCTAAATTATATTTCAAGTGTAGGTTTAAATTTTTATCTTTAAGTGTATCGTTGGCTATCATACAGAGACTTTTATTTTGAATTATTTGTAGTTTGTTTATATTCGAATTACAAGTTCCTGACCATATCGGACCTACGTACATCATTATAGGTTTAATTATTGCTTTGTAAATTATAAGCTTATTTTTAATAGCTAATTTACTTCTTCTACTTATCAGACAATTCAAGAAAGCAATGATCATTTTTCGCCTTCTTTCTAAATTTTTGTATTTGTTAATTATATATTAATTTTAAACATAGCGCAAGTCCTAAATAATCGCATGTAGTCTCTGGTACAATTTTAATTTCTTTCATACACAGGTCTGGTATAAATTCTTTCCTGCTTTTATTTTTAAAATAACAATTTCGGTTTTCTCTACATTTATTTTTAACTTCCGTCTATCAAAATGTTCTATTAAAATATCTAATTATACAGTGGAGTCTCACCTAGTTCCATCTTCCTTATTTCTTGTCGCCTCTATTTCCCGTCGGTTGTAGACGGTTATTTCCATTTGCGCAGTTCCGGCAACTCCCACCACGGTTCCGATACATTCTCCTCCGCGTTAGTGGCTGACCAATTAAAAAGAGGCCCGAAGAGCGCCCTCGTTGGTTTGAATTAAGTATTTTAGTATGACGTCATATGACTTTTGCGAGAAAATACTATAAACGTAAATGTCATAAACGTACAAATAGTAATATTTCTCAAATGTAGAATCTATTTTCTCAGTCATGTTCCATTCTTTTGTCGATTCACCTTTCAGTTTCACGAAATAAGATCAAATATCCTGAATGTCAGGTCAGTGGTACTCTAGCCTCAAATTTCGGACAGTTGCTTGTATTTCGTGAAACTGAAAGGTCTTCATTCGATAAATGGATGAAGAAACAGAATTGCGGAAATGCATTCTACACTTGAAAAGATTACTATGCAGACCTTTATAACTTACCTCTACGTTTCGGAGATTTTCTCCAAAGAGTCGTATGCAGTTGCAGTTCCATGACTAAAGTTCCTGAAGGCTGGCATTTCCACCTATCGACGTCATGCCACAAAACTCAATATTCGGCGAAATATTTGCGTCGTTTTTTGATTCTATAATATTGATTTTTAGTTGGCAAATTGTCATACGCCAACAAAAACACTTAAAAAATACTGATGGATGCATGCAGACTAACAAACCGCGACTTTTTCCCGAGCCGAAATTTTGGTCCTATTTTGAACCTGCTTAACTCAATTAAGACCTTTTTTGGTCCTGCCTGGTCCTGGTACGTTCTGCTTATTTTGTTTTGGGACCAGCTTTGTTCCTGCAGGAACTCAGAGTATATTTCCAATACATAAAATATTGTGGGGTGTGCGCATGAGTGCTAAGTGTCTATACTTTTCGTATATTCACTTTTCAGAGAAGGAAAAGAGCGTGTCTGCATGCTGTCAACAGATGTTCGGCAGCTTCGAACTGGACTTTGAGAGAAATCCGTCAAATAGAGGGAAAATGGGGGTGGAAGGTCCCAAGGCCCTGAGCGGCAAAGGCAAGCAGCGTCAGTAATTCCGGAGCCCCTGCATTGTGCACATGTACGCTTTTCGGCCTTGTATTTTGATCAATATTTTATATTTTCATTAGAAAAACAATTCCTAAGCATTTTAATAATTAAAGTATATAATTGAAAGTGAGATAACAAAGCATAACAAGAAGATGACGTGGACTAGAAAACACCGAATCAAATAGTTATTCTTACGTATAATGTATTGTAACCGGCGGGTTACAGCAGATAGCCTTTTATTAGGCAGAACACCGTGCACATAAGAAAACAGAGCTAAGAGTTGCATTAATATGGGGCAGCGCAAGAGCGCAGAATCCGAAGCCTCCCACTAAAACGCTCTCGCGAGTAGTGGGAGTCTAAACGGGAGACATTGAGTGCTTAGGCCTAAGAATCCTAAGTCCACAATCTCTCTCTTTAAAGGAGATAGCTCTAGGAGTGGACGGAAGCAAATCTTCCAATCCAGTTCAGAAGAGTACTATCTCTGAGAAATATAGCGAGTGCCACTCTGCTACCTCAGCCTTTTTCCTAAGGGAATTTTCGAGCGCATAAAAGCGATACTTGGGCGATTTTATTTTTAATATCTTGGACTTATGAAATTTACGGAGAAAATCCGACTCTGAGAAACAGAGATTTAGAATTTAAATTATAAAGATTTTATTTCGGCAAAGTGCCTTTTAGAGAAGTGAGATATTATCTCAAATAGAATTTAAAGTCTAACTGAAGAACAGAGCACGTTCCGTCGTGTACCCTGGTCAAGTAAGTTGACTTGAAAATTTTACAACTTGTCAATCAGCCTCTTAGCTTTTTATAGGCAGGCGGGACTTCAAAACTCCCGAACCTGGCTAAGAAAGCGGCTAAGTCTGAAGGCAGGCCTCTGAAAATATCTCATAGTAAGATAGTAGCTTTTCAAAGCCCACAATAAAATTTTAGAGAGAGAATCTCTCCAATATCTGGAAAAATCCAGATAGACAACTCTGCGTTTTGTTTTCTATACCTACCCCGTCCTTTCCTCAAGCAGGTAGACGTGCACCTGTAGTTCGAGAGCGACTCGACTCAGGCTAGATTTTCATAAGCGAACATGAGTGCCGAGTCCAAGGGACCACTCAGTGCCAGCTTGAGATCTCAGCCATAAAACTCTATAATAGATTTCCATTAGGCCTATTATCTTTCGTCGTATTTAAATTTAAGTGTATAGAATTGACATAATCGGTCATTGCTACCGTGTTTACCTCATCTTCTAAAAAGGGTCATGCTAAGACAGACACCTGTTAAATGTTTTATTGAGATTTAGAAGTCTGTGTGCTAATAGTAATTAGAAATAGTTCATTTTGGCCGAGAGCCCATTGATCGAAAATAAGTCTATCTTTAAGAATTGAGAATAAGAAATAGAAATAGTTTGTTTTGGCTAAGAGCCTACTGATAGAAAATAAGTGCATCTTTTGAGAATTGAGGATAAGAAGTAGAAATAGTTTGTTTTGGCTAAGAGCCTACTGAGACTCTCCTTTACAGGAGAGCCAATGATCACTCAGCTGTCACTCAGCCAAATATCAAGTACGTCCTTCCAGAGTACAATGGCGAAGGAAGCCCAATGAGATACGTGCGGCAACTACGGCAATATTGGGAAGTGGTCCGCCCACGTGCATGTGACGCGGACTACCTAATTGAAAGATCCCTTTCCGGACCTCCTAACGATTGGTGGCTGGTAATTAAACGGGACGTGACAAACCTTGAATCATACTTAAAAAAATTCCAACAGCGATACTGGGGAGAGCAGACGCAACGTGAGATAAAAAAGAAACTTGAATTTGGATTCTACCAACCGAACAAGGATCGCTCACGAGCTGAGTACGCCACAAAAATGTTTGCTGACACTAGTGAACTCATCCCCACTCCCGATCAAGGGGAAGTAATCCGGAAACTAGCAACACATTTCAACGGCGAGATAAAATATGCGATAATCGGTCGTGGAATTGTCAAATGTGAGCAATTAATTGAACTGTTGGAAGAATTTGACAAAATCGGCAGTTCAAATACCAGCACGACAGAATGGAGAAATAAAAATCCCAATTCCAACAACGCTCAAAATGTATGGCGCTCTCAAAGCCCAGGAAATAGCTACGCACGCACCGGTGCCAACAATCCCGGAAACCATGGCAACTGGACGCCGCAACCAGCGACAGGAGGCGCGCAACGTTCAAACACTACGCCAGGGCCGAGACCAGGCACGAGTGCAGGGGGGCAGCGCACCCCCTGGGAAAATAACTCATGGCAACAACAGCCATCACAACCCAACACATCACAGTACAGAGTACAAAATATGGAAGTCGAACCAATTCCAGAAAACTATGACGTCACGTACCCTACTGAAGAAAACTCCAGAGAGACGGGAAACGAGCAGGTGCCACGTCAATAATCAACGAATGTGATGAAAATGAAGACATTGACGTGGCAACAACGATTATCTACACAATTCACATGCTTACCAACACCAGAGAAGAATTAATGGAGGAGGATAAGTGTGCAACTACAAAAAGACAGTCAAAATGTTACACCGCTAACATTCAAGTCGCCGGAATTTTAACGAATGTTCTAATTGACACGGGAGCGGAAATCACATGTATCTCAGAAGAATTTTTTAACGCAAATAAATAAAGATTTAAACGTTACCAAGTGTCTACCTTTAGCTGGAGTGGCAGTGACCGGGCCCATGGGGGGCAAAGCGGTGCGGCTCATTCAACAAATTTACGCCGACGTACAATTAGCCGATGTTCTTGTACAATTTGTTTTCCTAATTGTACCCAGGTTATCACGAACATGTATTATCGGGATCGACGTACTCGATGAACATAAAACGAACATTAACTTGGATGCAAAGGCCTTAACTTTTTCATACTTAGGTGGAAAACCGACCATAAGAATTGTATAGGCCCGAGGAATTAAAAGAATAGAGGGGCAGCTTCATTTGAGCAACGTAGAATTTTTCAAAGAAAATATGGAAAACGGGACAAATGAAAGCAACCCTATGGATAAAAAACAACTCCCTCTACAAGTTGAATGGTCAGAAATCAAGATAAAAATTGACGAAAATCTTGATTTAAAGCCTGAAGAGAAGGAAAAATTGGGAGAAATTCTTTGGAAACATCGACGAGTCTTCCGTCGAGAACCTGGATTACTAACGAACTATGAGCACGAATTAAAAGTGAAAGAAGGACAACCCTTTGTTGGTAGGAGTTATCCAATCCCCATGGCTCATCGAGGAAAGGTCGATGAGAAAATACAAAGAATGCTTAACATGGAAATTATTCAACGCTCAAACAGCCCCTACATAAACCCTCTTGTGCCAGTAATAAAAGAAGATGGCACAATCCGTTTATGTCTAGACGCGAGAAAGATGAATGAGATTCTGATTGAAGATTGGGAATGTCCTGAACCTGCTGAAGTTTTGTTCCAAAAATGTAAGGGCATGAACGTTGTGTCAAACCTCGACATGACGAGCAGCTTCTGGCAGGTACCACTACATTCGAACTCACGTCAATACACCGCGTTCCAATACAGAGGCAGGAGCTACGAATTCAAAGTCGTTCCGTTTGG